>JAPEUT010000309.1:0-32283 GCA_027946375.1 Neodidymelliopsis sp. IMI 364377
TCCTTCATCCAACCAGAAGCTTAAGCTTGTCTTGTGCGAGGAGTCGTAGAACTCGAGTCCATCTTCGACGTGATGAAATGCACTCGGTTGGGACATGACAGAGCCCTAATGGGGTTAGTCGAGTGGGGTTCTGCGCCTGCTCGGTCCAAAGTCATTCCAACATCCTGCCAACTTGACGAATGTTCTGTCTCAAACTGGCTACATGAACCATCCTGCATTATGGGAGACAGTCTCAATATCATGCCGTGGAACAGCGTTCTGCGATCATGTTACGTCGCTGATCGCGAGCTGCGTTCCCACGAGCAACGACGACACCAATACGCCCAGCATTGCAGACAAATCGCAAGCGCGGCCCGACTGGAGACCAAGTTGAAGTGATGCGGGGCAGATTCTGGGGTAGTGCGGATGTTGATCACGGAAGCAACTCCGGTCTTCTACCAACCAAGGTAGGCTCAATGTTCGCTGGAGGTCATGATTTTGTAAGTCGGTGAATGGATAGGTCGGTTGCAAAGTAGCGTGTTTGCACCGAATTAGACCAGCGAGTTGCTCTGCAAGCGAACCTTGCACTAAACCTCGCATCAGCAAACTGTGAAACTGTTGGCGAGATTTGCTTCTTCCTGAGCGTGCCCAGTTTCGCCTATCCTGGAATTGGCCACCTTGATCGCGACGGACGCATACTGCCACACATGTTCTGACTAGGGCCAATGACCTTCTGTTGTAGTGGACAATGTGCACGCGGGTCGTGCTAAGTGTGTCCTCGGTTCTGTCTGTCTCGTTCGTCCCGATATAACCGTAGTAACCGAACATCTGCCATCGCCATCGTGCTCCGTTCTCACATCCGTTCGGCGGAGCAAGTGACAAGAAAACGCTCTGTGTCAGGTTGCGCAAGCAGTAATGCACACTAGAATTGCTGATCCAGGTGCACTGCACAAGATGATGACGTTCGACGTGCGCTCCGCGCAGAGCGTGTGCTCCTTAGTTCGCAGTAGGATGTATAGGCGCTCCTGAAACCCGAGAAGGAACTCTGATGCTCTTTCCAAGTGGCTACTCCGCGTCTGTAAAATGCCTTCGTTTCCCCAGTACTGCACTCAGAAATATGCTCGAGACCGTTCGAACGACTATCGCATGAACAGTCTCCCCACTTGAGGTGTTCTACTTGGGGGTCGGAAACCACTATAGTCGTAACGCTATCTTCGAGGCCATCGAGCATACCGAATTCGATTTCGTGGCCTTCAAGATTATGTTCGTGATCCACCCCCTCAATGCTGGTATGCTCGAGCATGGACCGTTGCATCGCGGCGAGTGTATCTGAGATTCTCTGCACACGAGGTCTATCAGCCACCCAGTAGATCTTGATAGACTTAAGACTCTGAATTTTCAACAGTGGCTCAACCCACGAGGCAATCCAAGGTCTCTTGACAGTGTTTTTACCAATCTCCCACGCCAGACACTCCGATAGAGTTGTTGGTTGGATGTCGCCGTACGACGAGGATGATTCAATGGTCAGGTAAAGCTGTCGTAATCCAACAAAAGATGAGGACAACAGCGTGCAAAGGTCATTGAAATATTGAAAAGCAT
The DNA here is from genome assembly GCA_027946375.1 of Neodidymelliopsis sp. IMI 364377. Taxonomy (NCBI): domain Eukaryota; kingdom Fungi; phylum Ascomycota; class Dothideomycetes; order Pleosporales; family Didymellaceae; genus Neodidymelliopsis; species Neodidymelliopsis sp. IMI 364377. The sequence continues at coordinate 1,579 of JAPEUT010000309.1, forward strand.
ACTGCAGGACTAGACAGTCTGAAGATCGCCTGGTCGGTGGAAAGTGGGCTTCGGCTGTACCTCTCATGTTGTTGTCTTCTGCCAGAACCAGTTCTAACGAGGTGATCGACAAGAGTGAACTAGCAGGGCGATCCTGAAGGAATGTAAGCGCGGTTGATACAGGAAACTCTCCAGTAAAGCTAAATATGTTCTTCTTGTAGAACAGTGGGAGTGCTTCGGAATGAATCTTTCGACAGATCTGCAGCAGCTGGACGGCAATTCTGTCTGAGTTATGTGTATTTGGCGGTCTCGCGCATGGTGGCGCAAGCTGGTAGGTCATCTGGGCCTTTTTTGGCTCCATCCACGTGCCTCCTTGGATGTCGACCTTGAGGTCGTAGATGGGGAGGGACCAGGTCCTGCGGTGAGCTAGGGAAATGGTCAAAGGATAGGCCGCATGAAGTTGAGGAGAAAAAGGACATTGAAGACCCGTATGTTTGCGATATTTAGGCCCTTTGACAACAGCACAATCGATAGGAATGGTTTCGCGTACGAGAGCATGTTCGTAGATAAGATCACGTATTTCCCGCGGTAGTAGCAACAACCGGGACATGCGAGTGGGCTGGTCCTCCAATATTAAAGTCATTCTCGCTCCAAGGGTGTGGGAAGAGTGTGGGAATGGATGGGACGATGTGTGAGCGTGGAACGCAATCGTGCTTGTTGCAGAATGGAAGGCACTAGTGAAGCCGCGCCAACGATGACGATGTTCGGGCTTTATGAGCATTAAACCCGCTGCTCGTGAGACGTGCGCCTAAGAGATATGCACATTATCCATCGAAGCACTTGATAAGTCAAATCAATACTGTAACATATGATCTATAGGACTACTATCAGGGTATCATATTACAAAAAAAAGTCATCAATCGTCCAAGTGTTTTCACAAAAGCCAGCTCATCTTTATGCCGGCTTTGGTTTGGCACACAGCCCGCACAATCCCGCGTCACCCGCATTGATATAGACAGTCTGCTTGCAAGACTCTCTGCCGCATTCCCAGTGATCCGGTACCAAATGTGGATTTAGGACGTTCGAGCAAGCTGCGCAGATCAACGAACCCGGCTCGTTCAAAAGCGAACATACGTTGCAAGCCCCCCGCTCCAGAGATGATCTGACTCCGCTTTCCTTGGAAGCACAGTCTGCTGCAGTCTCAGAGCGTCGCTTCCACACTTCGTCTAGATGAACTATACGAGCAGAGGAGCCAGTCCTTCCTGATGATCCGGATGGTGACTGTGTAGCTGTCTTTACACCACTCTTGATATCGGAGCTTGATGCAGCGAGTTTGTGACGGGACAACTCCAGAGCGGGGTTCTGCTGTGGTGCGATATCCTGGATCTCATCCATTTCCCTCCTTGCATTGCCGTCTTGATCGTCCTCATCCTCACAGATCTTTATCAAAGCACGGCCCTTGTTATCGACCAGCTTTGTTCCGTCAATGTCGAGTGCTGCATCAGTCTGGTCTGTTCCTTCGTATTCGTCTTCTGTCTCGCTCTCTGAAGTTATTTCTTCTTCTTTTATGATCGCCTCTTCTTTCTTCACAGGCTCAAGGCGTGCGAGTGCTGCTGCAGCCCTGAGGTCTCGACCTCTGGCACTGTTCGCCACTCTCGGTTTGCCCTTCTTTGGAATACCACCTTCCAACTTGACCTTTGTTTCGTCGTCTGCGCCTAGTGATTGACCGCCCGCACCAAATTTCTTCAGTATACGTCTTTGTTTCTTCTCTGCGTAAGAGAGTATCTCCTTCTCTTTCCCTCCTCTTCTCCTCTTCTTGGACTTGCGCCCATATGTTCCGCCACATACATGTTCGGGTACATCGCCAGCATCGACCTGACTTGTTTGCAGGCTGTCCGTGTCTAACCCTCGGCCTCTGCCCCACATTCCCTCTCCAGTGTACCCTTTAGTCCATAGCGCCCGCAGGTCGACTGCATAGGTGTTTCTGACCTTCCAAAAAGCCTTCGAATGATTCATCTGCTTGCAATGAGCCAATTCGTGCACCATCACCATTTCTACCATGCGTTGAGGCAACCAGCGTCCATGTCGATCTCGCAGAACAAGCTGGATGACTTCACCAGCGTTGAAGTTGCGACCAACGAATTCGGTATTATACGGATATTCCTCGAGCGCTTGAATAAGGATCATGTTGGCTTTCATGAACGGGTAGCATATCGCGGCTACTCGGTTGAGAATCTGCTCGGCGGTGGTAGAAGATGGTCCAGGTATGGTCCGTATGAAGTTGATGAGGGCATTAGGCCGCTGGCTGCGCTCGTTGATTCTCTCAAACCCCAGCGGCATGATAATGCGCGCATACGGTACGCTGGCAGGGAGAGGCCGAGACTCGCAGTAAGGAGGTACGAGGAGACTGTAGGAACTGCGGCTCAAAATTGTAGAGGAGGTTCAAGGTGGATGTTGCGTATCGCGTATGTACGCACAAGGTGGCAAGCGGACATAGCGACTAGCGTCGGAATTAAGATCGCGTCGACGCGTAGTCGCGTAGGTCATCAACTCGAACACACTCCACACCGTCACCAATATTCCCATCGCAAGCTTCTAAAGATGCTCATGAATGCTTGGTGTAGCCCTAGCTTTCCTTCCTGCGGCCGTGCAAATCATGTCTGGCCTGTATCGACAATGAACGCGTGGGCATGATCTAGTCGACATATCACTCAAATATGTTATACGAACGCTTATCTTAGGTTTGGAGTGACCGAATGAAGTGCTCGACTACACTTCATAGCATCAAAGCAGAATCCCGGATCGACAACATATTGTCTCACGTACGCGGACTCGATTGTAACAGAGCCAATCTCAACCACCTCCTCTTCGACCACTAGCCATCGTCTTCCTCACAACAAGCCTTTCCACGGCATTGTACTGTGTAAAACGCAGAGAAGAGATTGGCATTCTCCGAGGTGGCATGCTGCACAACTACTAGGCTATCGAATGTTTGCCTCATTGGCGCTTACGCACGTGTTCGCCTTTGACAAATATCAGAGAACATTCTTGGCAAGTCGGTAGAGACAAAGACAATCGCCGAACGTCCGAAAGGCCCCTCAGTGTTGGCTGAGCTGCTGAGGAGCGCTTGACAACAGATTTTCCTGGTTACACATGGGTGAGGCTAAAGGTCCCCCACATCAAAGCAGAGGTTTTGGCACAGGTGAAACTCCTGTTTCCCTAATGCCGCCATCATCCAGGCACCAGGTACGCGATAGCCAGTCGATAACCATGGAATGTCTTCAAGCTAACAAATGCTTTCCAACGGCCACAAAGGAATCTCTCCGCATTTGGTAAGGTTCTCCAGCCTCGACCTCTCCCTGTACCATGGTCGCACTCAGGGTCCAGATTGGCCGTACCAACATTGGATTGCTGTTTTAAGCATGCAAGCGAGATCCGAAGGTCTGGGCAAGCCACGCGACAAAGGCACAGGTACCGAACTCGCAAGGCTGATCCATCTTGCTATCAGCTCGGAGGAGATGTGCAATTGTTCGATAGTTGCAACGGAGTGAAAGCCTTGGTGTTGGCATCATGGGCTTTGCTTCATCGCCAACATTGAGATAAGGCTCTGAGAGATGAGATTGATTTCGTCCTAATGTCTGGAGGAGGCAATCAACAACCAGACTGACCCAAACTGTGGTACCGTTGTTAGCTCTAGTCTCATGTCCTATTCTTCGGGTTGACACGAGGCTGACCTGCATGGCTCGGGATGGTCAAGCCTTACAGCGCCCATGCACTGTGGCCACGCGGGTCCCCGACTCACGACTACGTTAGTCCATCCAAGATCTGACTATTCTCTTGCGTCCAGTTGGTTCATAAACGCTGTCAGTCGGCCTTGGCAGATATTGTACGCTGCAAATGGACAAGTGAAAAGGGACTATTTCAGGATAAGCGAGCGGGAAAGCTTAGCTTCGATACCACAGGTACCTTCCCGAGGCGAGACCGTGTGAAGGTTCGACTATCGTGTGGCTATACGAGGAGCTTGAGGCGAGCATGTACTCTGGAGAAACATCTACCTTAGCGACAAGGCAATATTTAAGGTAAGGCCAGGTCCCTGCTGGAGATAATCAACATCTTGCTTCTTTCGCAACTCAGTTTCCTAAACGAGATCTCCACAGACTGCTGTCTCCCATTTACTTTCAAAATGTTTCACAGGATTGTACTTGCGTTGCCTCTCCTTTCTCTGGCTCTCCTCGCTTTGGCCGGCCCACTGGAACAGCGTGAAGCTGCACCTGGTCTGATCGACGATCTTCTGCAGGGTGCCCTCGCACCGATCCAACAACTCATCAAAGACGTACTCTCTGGTGCAAAGTCTGGTATTGACAACACCATATCAAGCAAACCACTTGTTTGTCTATCAGCTCTTGACACTTGTTGCTCTTGTAAGTTACTTCCTTTCACTCTTGTGAATTCAACTAACATATTCGAGGGTACGATGTATCCAAAGAGCTCACCGGCTTGTTCCTGGCTGCAGATGGTCAGTGCAACGACAACGCTCGTGCGGCGATCCGATTTGCCTTCCACGATGCTGGTTCTTGGGACAAGAACGCCCTCAACGGTGGTGCTGACGGCTCGCTTCTGATGGACTTTGGAGAGGACACCCGCCCAGAGAACAACGGTCTGCAGGGAATTCGTACTGTCTTGAAGGGAGTGCAAGCAAAGTACAAAGTTGGTTACGCCGACCTTGTCCAATACGCACACAATCACGCCACCATTACCTGCCCGAAGGGCCCTCGTGTACGAACATTTGTCGGCCGCAAAGATGCAACAAAGGCTGCTCCCACAGGTCTTCTACCTGATACCCGCGATAGCGCAGACAACCTCATTGCTCTATTTGAAGCTAAAGGTTTTGATGCTCACGACCTCGCTGCCCTTCTTGGCGCCCATTCAGCAGCAAAGTCGCGTTTCGTTGACCTCAAGAAGGCAAACAAGCCTATGGACACTACTCCAGGAGTTTGGGACGTCGAGTTCTACAACGATACCCTGCACGACAGAGGCGATAAAATCTTCACAATCCCGTCTGACAAGGTGTTGAGCGTGCACCCCAAGCTCACCGAAGAGTGGAACGAGTTTATTGGAGATCAAGCACACTGGAATGAAGATTACGCTACAGCCTTTTTCAGGATGAGCCTGAATGGTGTGACGAACTCGAAAGATCTGAAGGATTGCACAAAGACTTTGCCAGCGTCCAGGCCCAACTTTAAGATCCCCAACGCTTGAGAATGCTTTGTAGTGAGCAGTTTGCTGTACCTTTTACGCTCCAATACCCTTGTTATCTTCTGTAGATAGCTGTAGCTGAATTGTTGAACACATTTTCCACGCAACACTTTTATAGTGGCAGAGCTATCTTGGCGACCGGATGACAGTTTTTAGTGCATCCAGGCATACTTCTTCCCACCTAGAGCCATCTTCAATGTACCTCGTACAGGATCATCCTCCTTTTGACCACCAACCCCCATCAAACGTCGGTACACTGGTCCCATCTCGCTACACAACTGCACTCTCCTTTCCCGGATATCGCATCTCTGTTTCCCCTCAAATTGAACCTGTTTGACAAGCTCATCGTCACTCTTGAGCTCCATCCACACTTTCAAGATCTGCTCATCCTCTTGTTCTGACCACATCACCTCTCCCCTCCTTCGCCACAGCGCAAGAACATCTTCCGGAACTTGCTTGCGTTTCTATAGCTCAGACCAGCGACCCTGAACTGCTTCGCTGGGGAGATACATCTCAAGCCCGATCCGTTTGGACGAGAGACCTCGGCGGCGCCCGTCGATGATCTGATAATCCATCCCAGGCGTCCAATCTTCGAAAGAACTGTGGTGCGTAATTTTTACTTGATGGTAATGGCCTTGAACAGCCGCGACAGTACGATTGAGTGTGGCAGCTATCTCAGACCACTTCTGGCCAAGATCAAAGCGCATGTGCATCAGTTGGCGTTCTTCTTCTGGTGTCCACCGTCGTAGAGTTTGATGTGGGTCTGACTGACTGTGCATGTTGTCTTCGGTATGTCGTAGTTGAGACGGGCTGGCGTTGATGTGCAAGCGTATGGTCGTAAAACCCCGTCTGGATAAATAGAACTGGTATCATTCTTGTGAAAGCTCACCTCGGTCGTGAAAGACACTGGCTGATAAAGTGGCAGATTCACAGAAGCCAGTGGCAGGCCAGGGAGTGATATGTCATCCATCTGGTAGCTCAGAACTCTTCTACAAGCTTCAGAACGAGAGTTCCGTGCTCCTGAAGACGCACTCGAACTTCAGCCAGGATAAAACCAGTAGCGCCTTGAAGAAACCAGCATCCAAGGTCTTCCACTCTTCTGACAAGTGATCCAGCCCAGTGAGCGAGTACGATCAGAGCCGCTGGGTCATCCCGAGAGAGCATATGATGAAATTCCTCTGACGCCTTGGACAACCAGGTGACCATAGCCCAGAACGCTGCTGCATCAATCTCGAAACCTGCAACACAGCTATCGATGAGAGTGACAATAGCCGACAAAGCTGTCAGAACGTCTCGGATGTCCTCGGGTTTTCCAAGAGCATCAGCCATACGTGCTGGCAGCGTATCTAGACGGCCAAGCTGCATCTGCAGAGCAGAATTTTTGTCCGTCGTATCCAACAAACGAACCCCCTGGCCAAATGCGCTCCGTTGACTATTACTGCCGCTCTGCTCAATGTCGCTTGGTCGTAGGGTAGAACCCGCTATGACAAGACAGCGTATAGAGGATATAAGCGATTGTAGGGTGATACTTTGGCCGGACATGCTGGTTGTTAAGAGGACACGGGCACAAAGTAGTACACCGCCGATCTGATCCAATACTCCTTCTGGTGGTGTCGTCATACCTGGTGTTCTCATCTTTCGTCCTTTTGCGTACTCCAGATTCCACTGGACCGATCGGTTGCAATGCGCTACCGACGTGGGCCTATCGTCTGCGAGGGCAGCCATGTGAGCTGCTGAGAGTGCTAACAAGCCGGCCATCAACCAGTGTTGTTGTAGAGTTATAGCCACAAACTCTGTTTGCCAGTACATCACTTTGTTCTGCTGGTATTCTGGTGTAGGCAAAGTGAGACTTGTTACTGAAGTAAAGTGATGAAAGTATGTTAGTATTTCCAAGTCCGTGTTGCAAAGACGACTGCATGTCTTTGGTGGAATAGGATTTGCCGCCATGATCGCATCCGTTCCATCGACATTGGTTTGCCCCTTATGCCAGCTTCCAGCTGCTTCGGTTTCTTCGAGCTGGCTCACAACAATCGAAGTATGTTGAGTAGTGCTTTCCTTTGTCGAAGTCGCAACCTCAAAGTACCTGATCTTAGTGCCGCGGAAAAACGTTTGGAGGCTGACCGGGCGAACAGCAGAGAGCGTTTCATTAGAGTCAAACATGTTATGAAACTCAATTTGATGACGCCGCATACGCTTCGAGCTTGCACAGAGGCTTTCACATCCTTCTATAGTGCAGCGAAAGCCGGCAACTACTGGCAGAGCCTTGATGGGATTGGAGCTAGGAGGAGGCTGGAGTACATCATCGGGCTCCAGGATGTTCAGTTGAGCGATGGATGCCAACAAGGTTCGTCTCTCGTTCCGAAAAATCTTATGACGAAGTAGATGGCTCTGCAGCGCGCTCTTCTGTATGGCATACTGACACTCGCGACAAATGAGCACGGCGTACGTCGCATTGTATTCGAGTAGCTCTCTCGGACCAAGTCGTATCGACGGCATGGTCTATGAACACACCAAGGGCCATATCCGCATTTGGCTGAGTGGAAGCTTTTCTCTTGATACTTTGACTGGGAAGGAGAAGGAGGGCTCACAATGACAGTTGGCGACAGTAAGCATGCACGGACCTGCAGAACAGCACCTGTGATTCCACGGCTGCGCTTTGTGATTCCTCGCCTGTTTTTATCTTTGCAACCTCATCTTCACGTTTTAGAGCGCGCAAAGATCGCACCATCATGACAAATCCTCCCGCCCTTTTAGTACTGTCAATATCATTCGTGCCGTGCTTACCTCTCACATTCGGTGGGTAACCGACATTTGACGCCGAAGGACGGAATGGCGTATGCGGTTCCTGGAGCAAGGCGGATAAATCCTTCCTAGCTTTGTAATTGGCCAGAATTGGCATGTGTGATACTTGGAGCTTGCTAACATCCGCGCATCGAGTTTCGCCGTTGACCAAGCTGCTGAACAATAACTTCATCGATATGGTCTCTTGCTCACTCACAAGCTCTTTGCATTTGTGTATAAAGCAGGCAGAAGCCGCTCCACCATTACTGAAGACAACAATCAAACAGTCTTCTCTAACTCCGAACAACCACGCCTCAATTTAATCTTGAACAACTACGCCGAACAACAAAATGGTTTCCGAATCGAACAACCAAGCTGCTTACCTCGACGAAGTCGGTGCTCCTCTTGTAGTCCGAGAAGCTCCCTTTCCCAAAGCCGGTCCTGGAGAGATTGTGGTTCGAAACGCTGCTGTCGCTGTCAATCCCATCGACTGGCACATGCAGGATATTGGCATGCTCATCAAGGAATGGCCTGCTATCTTCGGGTGCGATGTGGCTGGCGAAGTGTACGAAGTAGGCCCTGGTGTAGAGCTTTTCAAAGTGGGACAGCGTGTCATTGGGTGAGTTATGGACTATCCGAGCGATGAAATCTGGTCAATTCTAACGACACTGATCTAGTCATGCTATCAACATGTGGAGCGGCCGCCCTCAGGATGGTGCCTTTCAGCTATATACCGTACTCTCCGAGGAAAAAGCAGCTGGTTTGCCCGACTCCATCTCGTTCACTGATGGAGTAGTGCTTCCTCTTGCACTCGAGACGGCTGCCTGTGCCTTACACTTCCAACGCCGTAATCCGCTCCCACCCTTTCTGCCAGGTGTGTTCACGCCAGCACTTGCACTGCCGTATCCAACGCTTGAGGGCCCGGCCCCATCAGCGGGAAAGACTCTCATCGTGTATGGCGGTTCTTCTTCTGTTGGGTCCGTAACGACCCAGATCGCTGCTGCAGTAGGGCTCCATGTCATCACTATTGTGGGCGCCCACAACTTCGACTTAGCCAAGCAAAGTGGGGCATCCGAAGTCTTCGATCACAAAGACCCTCTCTTGATTGAGAATGTCGTCGAGGCGGTCCGCGAGGCCGGACACGACTTTTTCGGTATTGTCGATGCGATTTCTATCCCAGAGACCATCACCAAGAATCTGGAGATCCTTGAGCGCCTTGACGGCGGTCACCTTGCCCTCACGCATCCTCATATGGGTGAAGTGCCTGCAAACGTCGAGGTAGGTATGGTTTGGTCTGGAGGCGTCAACGAGTTCTCGAGTCCTTTCTGGACATCATATGTTGGACCTGCTTTGGAGAAGGGCAAGCTCAAGTGCCTTCCACCACCTACTGTGGTCGGAAAGGGCCTTGAGAGCATTCAGGAGGCACTCAAAATGTCCAAAGCCGGTGTCAGCGGAGCAAAGTTGGTAGTGGAGTTGTAGGGGCTGCAGGCCCTTTCTCGGCAAACACTCATTTCAAGACTAGAATTAGACGCACTGAATTATCTCATAGCTTTTGTCATTTAATAACAACAATCGTACCTTATCAGTTTCCCAATAGTCAAGGTTTCGCATTGCTTGAATTTACGACAACCTTACGTTCTAGGTCTATACTTTGGCCGGTGCATCCCATTTCAGCCGTGGCAATCTAGGCGTGCCATCACTACTAAACTGAGTTTATCAATCAACATACCGTACAAACAGAATTAGTGTATTCTGATGCGGAAGAGCGTGCTCATGGAAGAGGCGGCCGCTTGCACGGTGGAGACATGCTACGACAAGGAGTGGGATGCTCAAATTTGGCGCTATCTAGACTATGAGCCCTGACTATTATGGCCCAACGTTCCAGAAGCGATACACAATCGCCCCCAATCTCTCATAATCAGAGATCTATGGATATCATTCACATGAGCTTCATGCTGCTTGATCTGGTATACGGCCTACTAATCCTGACGATATGCCTCTTCCATCAGCAGTATCACGCAGAGCAGAAATGGGCAGTACGGTATCGCAGAGGGGCGCAGTGTATCAGCAACCCTATGCTGAGCTTTGAACATTGATCCTAAATGCATAAGCCATTCAGACTCTCATTACATGCCTTGACAACAAGAGGTGCAGGTAAACATTGAAATCAGCGCGTGATTTCCCTGCCACAAATGGAGGCTCGAATGTCTCTAGGTTCCTATCAACCAATCCACAAAACTATAATGAAGCCACTTTCAACTCCAAGCTGGTCGCCTCAACTCATCAGTGGAGGTTGCCTTAGAATACTCTCTATTTAGGTGGTCATCGGCTTCAGTGTTTCATTAAGATCTATGCTAGATTTTAGCAACCGTTAAGGCTTTTAATGGCATCAGCATTACATCAATGGCAGGATTTGATGATCTTTGACGTGAGAAAAGTAGGTCTTCTCGATCTGCAAGGTGCTATTCAGCAGGAGCAACGCTCAATCGAGAACGCTCTTGTCTTCGAATCTGTCTCTGGCTCAGTACCAGATGGCTGAAAACGGATTAAACTCGCTTCAGCTTGGAATTGGAGTGGATTACGATGTCTTCTCAGTTTCGCAACGTTTTCGAAAGTGGGAGCTTTCACCCAAAAGTGGGAGGCAGGCGCAGCAGCGGTCTGATTGGTCGCTCAATATGAACGGTCCGCTCTGCGCATTGAACTATCCCCGCAACTTGGCATAACTATCAGAGGCTCTATCATTATCTTCCGCTGTCAGGGATCCAGCGGATCTTCCTCGCAAACCCCAGATTGTGAGGCACTATAGCAGATAGGGGAGATAGGATACGCTATGCAGATAGGCGTAAACCAGAAACGGACTGGTTCGTCCCACTCTCGCAAAACCAGCGCTCTGGATCGCATGGGCCGGCAGCTAAGTGCGTGGACAAGAAGAACTTACACTCCGATATATAACGAAGGGGCTGTCTGTCATCATTGTGGCCAGTCCCAAAGCATTGGATCCTCATTCCTAGCGGATTGCTTTCTTGTGGAACTGTCCCAAATTCGCTTATTTTGCACCACCTGAAGCGTCATCTTACATTGACTCACCTTCCTAACTCATGACGACGGAGAAGACCCCAGATCTCACCATGTCTGAGAAAACGGCCGATCTTGAGAAGGTCGACGCATCTACTCATCGATCACCATCCACTGTCGAACTCGGCATCAGCCAGCCGGTCAATGCCCTTCAGCGCTTCTGCAACAGACTCGATGCGGTATGTGGCGTGGAGGCGCGTGGTATCGAGAGAATCCCCGAGGAGCTGCGTGAGCGCGACATGTCATTGAAAGACTATATCCACATGTACACCATGTATGTACCACTGGTTCAGCAAGACACATGGAGAATATTGACAAGACCACAGTTGGTTTTCGATGAACTGCACAGCAAACCAGCTCACTCTGGGTGTGCTCGGACCAGTAAGCTATGGCTTGGGTTTGACAGACTCGATCCTCATCTGCATGTTCGGCACTATCTTCGGCTCAGTCTGCACTGGATACATCTCGACTTTTGGACCTCGATCAGGGCTTCGCACATTGAATGTGGCCAAGTATACTATGGGATGGTGGCCTTCCAAGCTATGTGTCATTTTGAACCTCGCCATTGAGATCGGCTATGGACTCATCGACTGTCTGGTCGGAGGTCTACTGCTTTCAGCTGTAAACGGCGGCGGCATGTCTGTCATTGTGGGTATCGTCATCGTTGCACTCATCACCTGGGTCGTCGTCACTTTCGGAATCAAGTAAGTAGCCCACAGCTATGTCTCGAACACACAACTAACACAGCAACAAGATGGTTCTACAAATTCGAACAGTTCGTATGGGCACCCACTGTTCTGGTTCTGTTCGTCCTGATTGGCGTTGCTGGGCCACACTTTGACACGCACACACCTTCCCGCGGAACAGGAACAGTCCTCCACGGTAATCGCCTGTCTTACTTCTTCCTCGTGGCTTCCGGGCCACTCAGTTGGTCTTCCGCCTCTGCCGATTACGTGGTTTACTACCCCAAGTCTACAAACCGCTGGGGCACCTTCGCAGCAACAACGTGTGGTATCACCACCGGCAAGCTGTTGATTGAGTTTCTGGGAATAGGTCTTGGGTCCGGCCTGCTACTCAATCCGACCTGGGAGAAAGCTTTCGATGACCATGGTATTGGTGCGCTCGTCGTCGAATCGTTCAGCCCACTTCACGCGTTCGGCAAGCTTTGCTGCGTCATCCTCGCGGTCTGCATTGCGGCGAACAATATCCCTGGAACGTACGCCGCTGCGCTCAACTGGCAACAACTTGGTGCACCGTGGGCCAAGATCCCTCGCCCTATCTGGAGCACATTTACATGCATCCTCTTCACCATTGTCGCGATCGCTGGACGCGATTCGCTGTTCTCCATCTTCATCAACTGGCTAAGTCTTATCGGATATTGGACCATCATCTGGATCACCATGACGATTCAAGACGAGTTTATCTTCAGGAAAGGTAACTTTGATTGGGAGATCTGGAACCGCAAGGATCTACTACCCCATGGGTTCGCTGCGCTGCTGGCTTTCATCGTCGGTTGGGTTGGTGCGGTGTTGTGCATGTACCAGACCTATTTCACCGGACCTATTGCAGCGCTTGTGGGTGATGGTGCGGATCTTGGATTACCTGTTGCGTGTGGCCTGACAATGATCATCTACCCCCCTGCTAGATGGTTGGAGTTGAAGTATGTCGGACGATAGATATGGTACACTGTTTTGGATACGTACGATATTTCATGCCACATGCATAAGCTTTTTATCTGTTAATCCGTTTTGCATTCAATTGCTCGTGTGCCAAAACCCTTAACCGTGCTTTGCAATAGTGCTCCTAGCCTGATCTGCTAGGCTGTCCGCTTTGTCGTCGTCAAAGCTAATCCTACCGTTGTCACGGGTTGTGTACAACGTGCCTCCTTCTATCCAGATACGTCGCAACGTGAGGGGGGTCTTGCTCGGCCAGTCTTGCTCCCACGCTTGCTGTTCCACCTTCTTCAGTTCATCCAGCGGGGTATAAGACACATCCCACTTTGCACCACTCTGTTTCTCGAACTCAGCGACTGCTTCTTTGCCCGTTGCTGTAAACGAGTTGATTTTGAGAATCCTCTCTGCATCCGAAGTTGACGTGTTGAGTGCAGCGACGAGCAAACGCCCAACATCTCGCATTGTAGTGAACGAAACCTTTTCTTCTCCAGTACCGAGCAGTGTAGCCTTCTTCTCGGCCACGTTGTACGAACCTATGCGGGAATCTTTGTTAGGCGCGAAGAATAAATCGGAGTATGGTCCCGTGACAAGGTACGTGACTCTCAGCTTCTTGATTTCTTCACGGATGAATTTGCGCACTTGCAGCTTAAGCTGATGAGGCTTCTCGTGTGCGGAGGAAGGACCGTACTCGATGTCGGTGCCGTATTCTGATGGGTAGAAGTAGTTGATGGACGGTGAAGCTTCAGCGAGTTTGAGAAGGGGGATTTGGGTGAGAATAGCGTTTCTTCCAAGTGCTGAGATGACAGTGTCATAACCTATGAAGCATTGGCATTCGTGGGATATGTGAGGGGTGACAAATGTGAGATTGTATACCCTCATAAGCTTTCTTGACGTCTTGTTCAGAATTCACGTCTCCCACGATAACGTCTACACCCTTTTCTTCCCATCCGTTGATTTCATCAGGCTTGTTCTTTGCGGTTTCCGGTGAAGTGAAGAGGCCAATCTTATCGAACGAGGACCGGGCATTGACAATTTCCTGGATGATATATCTGCCAATTACACCAGTTGCACCGAAAACAAGCACTCTCATGGGGATATCGGATGGCATATTGACTGACGATTCGAGTATAGAGTTTGTGTGTGGCAGAGAGGTGGTGGTTTTCTTCTTATGTTGATGTGAGGTTTAACACGTAGGGCGCGAGCCGAAGCGGAAATGCGGGGCAAGTGGGAACACCAGTGTTCACGCTCAATCAGATGAGTGTGTGTGCCGTCCAATCCAAGGTCATGAAGGCTTTGGTGAACATGAGTAACCATCAAAACCGGTGTTTGTATCATAGGAACTTTAGCGACCACTCTGCATGCTTTCTTGTGTCATAGCGTTAATCACATTACAGTTGGTCTACTCCACGTAATGAGTCAATTGCTTCCATTCAATTCATGAGTTGAGTCATAAAGATGCTGTTAAAAGTACACCAGTGTGACTATCACTGGTTCGCTAATCCAAGACACGATACTGAGCAGCCTTAGTCTAGTGAATGTAGCGGAACTCCGGGTGCCTGTAGCCCAAATCGCGAATCTGTTCCTCATTCAAACCATTGAGACGATGGTCACGGCGACCATTATCGCGCTGCTTGTTCTCCCACTTCGAATAACAGATGCCTGCGCAAGCCAACACGAATACGCAGCATTGACCTGCCAGATTGATGGTGTGACCGGTATGGTACTTCGGCGCGTCATTGGCAACGTATGTCCAAGTGGAAAGAATGCCTCCGGCTGTGCCGAGCGTGACCACGTATGCAGTAGAAACCGCGCGTACAGATGGGTTGCCCGCATTGTTGGTGGCCCAAGCAAGGAAACCTGGACCACCAGGGAACGCGCCGATTGTGATCAGGAAGATACCTCCGTATCGCACGTTAGGGTCAGAAACCCATCGCAAAATGGAAAAGCCACAGATGGCGGGGAGAGCAAAAATAGCTAGATAGATGCCACGACGATTGGTCTTATCACTGAGGAATGCGATTGCGATGGCAATGACACACGCGCATACGTAAGGTGGAACGGAGTAGAGTTGAGCTTTGGTAGCTGTCCAGCCGAGATCGTTCAGTATGGTGGGCTGTTGCTTGCGTCAGTATCGACCAGATAGTAGTAGTCATGTATCTTACCATAAACAGAGAGATTCCCTGCACGGTGATGTTGATGAAAAAGAATCCGAAGGCGCAGATATAATTGGTGATGTTGAACACCGCTCTCTTTACGTGTTCAGGTCGAACCTTCTCGTGTTCGCCGGTGCCAGTCTTCGAGATCAGACGTTCGCATGCGATTCGACGTTCCCGCTCGTTCAGGAACCAGCACTCTCCAGGACTTGTGGGCATCAGAAACGGGGCACCGAGGCCAACAAGCACAGTGAAAAGGCCTTCGAAGAAGAAAATATTGCGCCAAGTGTGGATGATCATTCCGGATGCACCCCATGGAGGAATGCGGGCCAATCTGAGATCACTGTCAATTCTCCTCCGACGTTGTACTTTCTAACAACTTACCCTGTAGCAAGAAGGCCACCGAATGCGCCAGCCATACTAGCAGCCGAGACGTAGATACCGATGCGAAACAGTAGCTCGTTACGCTTGTAGAAGCAAGTAATAAAGAATGCGAGGCCGCTGTCAAAGGTAAGCTACTGCCAGATCGAACCACGATTGACACTTACGGCATGACACCACCTTCAAAGACACCAAGCATTGCTCTGGCAACTAACAGCCCCTGGAAGCTATGCACAAACGCTGAGCAGAGCGAAACGATTCCGAAGCCAACGACAAGGAGTGGGAGGTACCATTTCGGGCCAATTTTCTTCAGAAGAATGTTAGACGGCACTGTGGTTCGTGTTAGCTTACTCGAATTATCATAGGTAATAAGTGGTAGCAAACATACCTTCGACAAGCATGTAAACGATGTAGAAGATGGAGGTGACCCAGTTGAATCGATAGCCAACAAGGTGCAAATCCGTTCCCATGCCTTGAATACGCGCATTTCCAATGTTAGCCCTGGGATTGTCAGATACTATATGATGCACAAAAGCTTCTTTGTGTACCTGTCAAGAAAGCAAAGCAGGTAGAGAAACGTTGTCAGTGGGACAATAACTTTGTCCAGCTTCCGTCGAACTGCTGTCTCCTCTTCCTCAGACCATGTGAACTCGTCAGTAGAGCGATCACTAGACGAGGCGACTCCGCCTTCATCTTCATCCAAGACGTCAGTTCGTGTCATTACTTTTCTTGAGGCAGGGACCTACACAAGACAGCGTGCCCCTTCTCAACAGCGGCAGGGTCGTACTGCGCCATAGCAGTGAGGTGTCCTTAATAGACACTCGCAACCACAAATCAGACAAAAACACTCTGTCGTCGCTCTGTGGCCTCGCAAGAGTCTTCCTTGAGTCAGGATGGCGTTCTCGTTAATCTGGGGTAAAGGAATCTGGGGAAGAGCACAGTCCATATAAGAAAGAGGGTTGTCCGTTACGGGTTGCCTTCGAATGCCATCAGGCTTGAAGTTACGACGCGTACTGGTTCTGGGAAAGAATTCGGCAGTTGTTCAGAGGCAGAAAGGATTAATTCGGGCCTTGTCTAGCTTGAAAAACCGACCATCCCGCGGAGGGTGGAGAGCGCTGAGGCAGGGGCCTTTCGCAGTGCAGATAATTTACTCGATCCATACAAGGCTTCCAGCGAACGCCTCCAACGTGGAACGGTGCTCTTCTGGACTGGACGCATTGCGGGGCAGCGTCTTGGCCGACATGGGTCAACGTGCTGCGAAGCATGGGTGGTGGCACGGCCGACTTGATCATTCTGAAGCGCCTTTTGCTTGGCAATGCGGGAAAGACCTGTTGGCGCCGGTAGAGGAAGCGAGTTCGGCAGATGAAAATGACGGCTTCCACGTAATTGGACACTAGACTTCGGAACAAGTTGACGATTTGGATGTGAATGTGTAGGCATTGTCGCGATGTGAGGACTGAATACGCGCACGAGAGGAAGTTTTGTGGGTACCCGTGAACTAAAAGGGCCTTATTTCGGCTCCATGGCAAGGACTTACGTTGTCTAGAGACAATCATCAAACGCTGTTCAGCGTCTGTGTGGTTGCAATCGACACCATACAGACACTCAGAAAAGATAGCAGGTTTCCTCTTGCAACCACGCGCACACAACTCTTACAGCGAGATAGAGTTCAATTGACCACTTAACGTGATTGCACTAACGACGGCGTCTTGGATGGTTAATCAGGCGGTTTCGCCAGAAAGTAAATTCTGATGGTGCTGAGACCATTGGTGACGATGTAGAGATATGTTGTATCGTGGTGTCAAGCTGTCAATGTCGTCCAAGATCGATGGGCAAGAAACCTCAGATTGGCCTGTGCGTTCAGGACCATTATCATCGTCATTAACCAAGGGGCCCCCATCACCTAAACACTCAACAAGGGCTTCACGAAGTGCATTGAGCAATGCCCAGGTTCTGACTGCCAACACTTGTAATTGATCTGATAACTGTCTGTGTACTGCTCTATGCTCGTCATTCCCACTAGCTGCGCACATGTTGCCCTTCCAGAACCAGGCGCCGGCATCCTCATGAGCGTCAACTATGCATTAGATCGCTTGACAAGCTTGAGTGGCTTCTGCACTCCGCACCGTATCGCTCCTTCTCTACGGCAGTTACATCTTGCTTCTATCCTCGGTTTCGGCAATACCGGCAAGAATTCCATCATGTGACTTCGCTGTATCAGAAGCCCTAGAAGATTTCTGGACGTGTATTACTGTCATTTCACTCAGCTCACGCTCATTGTTGTTCGAGATCAATCCCACATTCTCTTTCTCTTGGATCCATCGACGTCAAATCACTCACATGAAAACAGCTGTAAGCGTTATATTAACGCGCAAGGAGTAAAAGTAACAGCCTGCCCTCCTCTGGCAGAATAGTAGATTGATACCGCCCACCCGCCACAGCTAAAGGTATCGCAACGCAAAGCTATGTACAAAAAGTGATGCAAGTCTGAACAATGCGCCCGTGAACGCCCAGCTAATGCTAATCTATCTCGTAAAGGTCTTGCTCCTCCCTGCGACTTCCTTCTGCGCTCTTGGCAGTCCTTTGGGCGCATCTGTAAGCCCAGCGAAGCCCTGGAACCCCTTCTTTTTCCTGTCCTTCTTGTCCTTCTTCTTGTCTCTTGCGTCCTTCTTGGCTTGCTCGTCCGCAGCGTGCAACACCGTTGGTGCATTGGCGTAATCGAATGCGGCTTCGCCATCGTTGGTGAGCACTGCTGCTTTGTCGTCCTTCTTTTTCTGTTTCTTTTCCGCCTTCCGTGCGGCTTTCCTGGCAGCCTTTGCTTCTTCTTCGTCAACGTCGGCCCCGTTCGCACCGTCGAGCATGATTTCGTCGTTGGTCATAGGGTCGAGAGCTGATTTTGCTGGAGACTGGGCATCGGCAGCCTCTGTTCGCTTCCTCTTACGACCACCAAGCTGCTTGACGACAAACATATCTGTTCGCTGATCTTCCTGCGGCCTATCCTCCTTGGGTACGTAAGTATGTTGTGGCTTCTCAGCTTTAGGTGTGCTGTTCTCGGTTTTGCTGTTTGTCTCAGCGAAGATTTCGGCTGTCAAGGGTGGCAGAGGTAGGGCGAGAGCAACATCAAGCGTCCTTTCGTGGTCAAAAGGTTGGTTTGAATCCCAGAGCCCTCCCCAAAATGCAGATGACGGAGCTCGAACTGCAGGCAAGGCACTGCTCTCTAGCGGTGCTGATTCAACAACAGCAGCCGCAGGCACAGGCGCAGTCTTGTTTGGAGTTTCCAATGCGTACTTCTCTGCCTTCTGTGCTTCCCTCATACTGTTGATCTTCGTCAAAATGTCAGTCAGCTCAGGCCCATGGATGCCGTCTTCTTTAGCCTTCGCAATAACGCCTACAAGCTGGTCTGCATGTGCTCGAACGATGTGTGAGACGTGCTGTATCGCATTGTAAAGTGCCGGTTTGTCGACAGGCATCATACGCGCTATGGTGAAAACTGCATGGTTTGGCATGATGAAAAAAGGACTTTCGTCTTCTCTTCTGCTCAGAGTGTCGCGCCACCTATGTACTGCCTTGAACACGGAGAATTGCTGAGGCGTGAATGTGGCGGGCGTGCGCGAAATAAGCTTGTACCAGCCGATAGATCCAAGACCCAATTCGCGATCGTATATCGGGTGCTCGTATCGTTGCAAAGCATACTCTTTCGACTTCTCTTGCACGTCGTGGACCTTGTTCTTTTCAGGATTGGAGAAGTCTGACTTCTCCACCAGTTCGTTTCGCATCTTGTCGTAGACATATAGCAAGTAATGCGTATCTGCGCGAGCATAGTCGAAAAGCTCCTGGCTTAGCGGTCGCGTTCGCCAATCGGCCATCTGGTACTGTTTTTGTGCTTTGAAATTGACGTGTCTCTCAAGCAGATACGCCAGGCTAGCGCCAGGGTATCCGAGCGACCGCGCCGCGTGATATGTGTCAAACAAGCCAACGATATACAGCCCGAGATCTCTCTGGAGCCATATTGTGTCCATAAAAGAACCGTGTAGAACCTTCAGGATACGAGGGTCTGCAAAGACTTCGTTCAAACATTCAAGCTTCCGCCTCCAGGGCTTGAGCGTATCCACTATCCAGTCTTTGTCGCGTGTGCTGATCTGCATCAAGGATACCATGCCAATGTATGAACGATTGTCGTGGTGTTCCAGATCGATAGCAATCTCATTCGCGGACTTCAGTTCAGCCAGCATGGTAGCGAGCGCCTCTGGCGTATCAACAAAAGTAGCAGTGGTCTCCTCGAAAGGTGGGTATTGCCGCGGTTCGGCGTATTCGTAGACGGCTTGAGGATATTCGTATGATTCGATTTCAGTCTGGTAAGGGTGGGGGTACTGTTCGCGGCCTTTGCTGTCTTTGAAGGTCTTCAAACAGTCCTCAAGTGGAATTTTTGCGTGTGGCTTGGTCTCCAGTAATGGGCGGAAACCACCAGTCTCATTATTGGTAGGCACATGGTCAAAGGTGAGCTGGGGCTTCGCAATGTGTTTTCTCTCAGCGATGTTGGGCCGTGGCTTGACATCAGCCTATATGTTGTTAGTCTGCGCCAATGTACAGTGCATTCGAATGTCCATACCTGATCCGCACCGGGACTCAGTCGCTTGACCACTCCTGTGTATTCGTCAAGGCTGGTGTCAGCCTTCTCAAGCAAGCTGTCGATGACATCAACGACCGCCCTCCAATTGCCGTCTATGGACTCGACGTCGGGTAGCTTGGGACCTACAGCGTCCGAGCTCGCGGCAGCGTTCTCAAGAAGGCGTTGCGCAAGGTGGAGAAGGCGCCCATTCTGTTTATCGAGGGTCGCACCGACATTCGGATTGAGTGATCGCTGGAAGGCGATGTCTGCGCCGGCGATGCGTGTTGCGGAGCGCGTGGTCGAGACGAGGGCTTTTGAGATCTCGTCTTGTAGTGATTTGAAGGATTCCATGACTTGTTCACTGGTTGTGCATGCTTCGGTGGGAAAGCTGGTGGCGTTGTATAGCACAACGTCTCTGTTGACGCAGGCAATGTTGGATTGTAAAGGATGCGCGTGTCGCAACTTTTGTTACAAAGCGCCGCAGAAATTCAAGGTCTTGGCGCAGCAATCGATAAGAGCTGCAGCCAGGCGTGACCTTCACTCGCCGCCGGTGGGTCTCTGTTCTACACATCCATCATCATGTCTGCATCTTTAGCGCCAGAGTGTAATGAAGTCAAGGAGTATGGTTCAACTTCCTTCGGCTGGCAAACAGCATCTGACAGTTATAGGAAATATGACAACTGCTTCCTGAAGTGGTATAGCGAAAGTACGCTGCACATCGTCACTCCTGTGGACCTTGCTAACGGAGTATAGAGTTTTTGAGAGGCACCTCGACAACAGATGAGTGCAAACCTATGTTCGACCAGTATGAGAAATGTCTATCAGTAAGACCCGTGAGACAATCAATTTGAACAACAGCCAACCCTCGCCACAGAAAGCTCTATCAGAACGCGGCATCGACAAGATGCTGAAAGAAGTCCGAGAGGACAACAAGGAGAACGACGCTGAACACATGAGACCGGTTAGTAAATGCTCTCTACGTCGGTTATAGTAATACTAAATGACTGCCTAGAGTCGGTAACGTGTAACGTGTAACGTTCAACGAGTCGTCATTGTACTGTACGCAACCTCATATTTGAAAGCGAAGATTATAGCTTTGAACTTGTAACATATCGTTTCTTACTGGAAACCTCCAGCTCTTTTCAAGTTCGAACAAACGATAGATTTACGTTGATCTGGACAACAGAGCCTAAGTGACATTGAAAATCTACGAAACCATGCTCGTATAGTCGTATATAGCAACTCTAGCCTATCCACTCACCACAAATTCTCACGTCTAACTCACTGCCATATCGTGCTCTCCTGCTCACAAACGTTCATTCTAGCAGTCCTCGGCTGATCCACATACCTAAACAAATGCGCTAAAACACAACTAGATCCCCGAATGACGACACTACCGGGATACGTCCGAGCAAAACATCCCCATCCAAACCCAAGCTCCCCACCCACATAAACTCACAACCTTACATCTCCCGCAAACCACCCAACAATGGCAACCAAGATCGGCCTCGGTGTCCCGCTGCCCCTTCTCGCCCCCGCAACAGCAACATGGGCCGCGCCCTTCGCCGCATACTACGTGTTCCTGCAGAACCGCATCGTGTACCACCGACTCACGACCAAGACATTCATGGGCGACTCGACGGACAGTACAAAGGGCGTCAGGGACCCGCTCTATGTGGCTTCGCGCGCGCAGATGAATTTCGCGGAGAATGTGCCGTTGGTGCTGGGAATTGCGCTGCTGGCAGAATTGAATGGCGCGAATAGGTATGTTGATGTCTGATGTTACATAGATGGATGAGTGAGTGTTAACCATAGATGTAGGACGTATATCAACTGGGCGCTTGGTACTCTGCTTGTGCTGCGAATTGGTCATGCTGAAGCTGGGCTCATGATGAAGGATTCAAAGGGTCCGGGCCGTATTGTTGGATACTATGGTACACAGACGGTGCTTGTTGCGTTGGCTGGGTACACGGCATACCTGGTTAAGGATTTCTTGCAGATTGCTGCGTAAGCCAGGGAATGGAAGGCAAGAACAATGGATCGAGGAAGATTGGGAATGATGAAGCCAGCCTATATGTGGGCTGGCAAAAGAAGTAATATGTATGGTAGTGTAAGAAAATATATGTACAAAATCTCGCACTTCGCCCTTGAGGGCCGGCACGCTTGTCCATCCGCTGTGACCGGCTCAGGCTCTGCACGATACAAGACCCATTGGATCTTGTCGGCGAACCGTCTACCAGCCGCGGACCTCCTTGAGCCTCCTGTACCAATCCCTCAACATCCAGGCATCAAATTCGGTAATCTCCATCGCACTACCAGCCATCATGATGAAGTTAGTCTGGCCCTCGGGGACCCAGTCGTAGAAGTCGAGCAGTCCGAAGCCGTGGCCCATCTCGTGCAGCAGGATGTGGATGTTGTCAAGGTTGAGGTTGTCCAGAACGTAGTCAGGGGGAAGTTCCTGTCCCCAGTTGTATCCGTATCCACCCATCTCACCACCTAGGCTGTCATCGAGCCACAGAGAGATGTCGTAGCGGCTGTCCTCGCCGCCGGGGCACGAGGAGATGCCGTTGGGGTCGTCGAGGTGAGCGCCCCGGTAGCAGCGGGTGTCGCATTCGGGAACACCGTCGCCGTCCGCGGTGGTGTAGATGTCAAGGCCTGTGGTGTCGCCCTGGATCAGGCTCTTGTCCTTGACGGCGTAACCGACAGTCTTGACGTTGAGCTTGGTGAGCGGGAAGCCCTCGTAGCCGACGAGCACGTCGAACCACTTCTGCATAGAGCGCTGGAGAGCCTTGGTGGTTGCGGTGCGATCAGCGGCGGTGCTCTTGCCATTGTGGTTCCAGCGGACACAGTAGTTGATGCTGCCGTTGTTGGCGATGAGCTGGTCGGTGATCCAGTTCTTGTCCTTGAGACCGTCTGGGTTCTCCTTGAGAGTCTGCTTCCAGACCTGGTCAAGAGCAGTAACAAGTTTGGCAGGGGGGTTCCAGGTGGTGGCCTTGGCGATGGCGGCACGCGATGTCAAATCGCGAGCGAAGATGTCACTCTGGGGCTCGTTGGCGCAGAAACGCTTCTCGCTGCCAATGTGCTTGATGGTAGGGTGTGCCAGCGCACCCATAGCGAGGGCCGAAACGGCCAGGAAAGAGTCAAGCTTGACCATGGTGAAGTAAAGAACGAGTGACTGAAAAGAATGTGATGTTTGAAAAAGTACAAATGAAGGTGTTGGTTAAAGCTGATGTAGAATGACAAGACCTACCTATATACCCAAATCCTCTACCGCCTCGAATACGGCCATGTACGGTCCTGCATGGATCCCATCCGATGTCACATCAAAATCTCCGGCCACAACTGGCTAGGGCTGTCTACAATGGAGCTTCGCCGTCGTGTGGTGGAGCGTTTCCTGTCAAACGGTCAAGCTAGATGTTTCAGCGAAATGAGCAGTTCCCTTTCAGGGTGACAGATGAGCACAGGGAGGTCCATGCCACCATCTCGGCAGCTATCCCACCGTAGGATGAGCGAACAAACGACAAATCTCCGTCTTGCAAGAATACGGTCACGTTGTTTCGTTCAGCTATGGGGGACCAGGTACCAGGCTCGAGGCTGGAGCGGTGAAGTGATTTGAGGATTGCGTGATCGACACAAGGATGTAGGATGAGCTGAGCCTTGAGATAGGGATGGTTCTCAATTTTGGAATTGTGCAAGGCTGTTGCAGTGCAGTCTAGAGTGTGGTAGGATGAGGTTGCTCCCGTTGCTTGAGTAGCAGTCTAGCAGTGCTCAGAAGCTTGATGGGTTGCCAAGGTGTTATGGGGGCCACGCAGAGTCGGGTGACTGGTGGGTCCCAACCCTGACTGCATGGTTGGCATTACTTGGTTAACTGTACTGTAGCGTAAACTATGGTCAGGGCGGCTTGTGTGTGGTGTAGATGGCTCGGTCAATGGCCAAAGGCGCCAAGTCTGTCGCGGCATGCCTTGGTGTGGCGGACTTGCATCCATTGGCCGAACAACCGCCTTCACCCCAACATCTACGCCTCAATCTGCACCTCGTTTGGGCATAGGGTGCTTCGTCATACGTCTACCTGTCTTTACCCCCCAGTACCACGAACCGTGCGCAACCGTGTTTCCCAACTATACCAGCAGATCTCCAGCGGCGGCGGCAATGGAGGCAGCATCTGCGCGCATGGCCGCCCGCGACCGCTACGGCGCTTTTGGCGAGGCACCCACCTCTCCGCTGCAGCGCTTCATATGTATGCATACTGCCACTGGGCTGTGGGCGATAAGGGCTAACAGACGGTGTGACAGTGCAGGCTTGCGACCCGCAGAACTTCGAGCCAAACCTCGCGCTGAACCTTGAGATTACCGACCTGATTAACCAGAAGAAGGGCTCTGCGTACGGACAGTCACTGGCAATTGAGACGGAACAGGCGGCTCACGAACATGCAGACCCCGCGAGGCAGCCGTGTCCATAGTACACTATGTCAACCACCGCAATCAGAACGTCGCTCTACTTGCGCTCAGTGTACGCCGAGCTGCCCCGCCTCATTCGATCCATAGCTCACCTCCACACAGCTCCTCGACATTTGCGTCAAGAACTGCGGCTACCCCTTCCACCTCCAAATCAGCACCAAAGAGTTCCTCAATGAACTTGTCCGCCGTTTCCCCGAGCGCCCACCGGTACACTCGTCGCGCGTTCAGAGCCGAATCCTCGAGTTGATCGAGGAATGGCGGCAGACGATCTGCCAGACCTCACGATACAAGGACGATCTAGGCTTCATCAGGGACATGCACAGGCTGCTGAGCTACAAGGGCTATATATTCCCAGAAGTGCGCAAGGAAGATGCAGCTGTGTTGAATCCAAGCGATGTATGTCTAGTGAGGGTGTACTTGCAACCTTGAACTGACTTTGGACAGAACCTTCGATCTGCCGAGGAAATGGAGGTTGAAGAACGCGAAGCCCAATCTGCGAAGCTCCAGGAACTCATCCGTCGCGGTGGACCTCAGGATCTGCAAGAAGCCAACAAGCTTATGAAAGTCATGGCTGGCTACGACACGAGAAACAAGACGGATTGGCGAGCAAAGGCAGCCGAGGAAGTTGGCAGAATCCAGCAAAAGGCCAAGCTACTTGAGGAGATGCTGCAGGGCTACAAGCCTGGCGATCAGCTCAAGGAGGGTGACGTTTTCGAGGTACGTCGAAGGCAGAGAGGTCTAAGTGAAGTTGCTGACCGTTCCAGGAACTTGCCAGTGCTCTGCAGAATGCACAACCTAAGATCCACAAGATGTGTGAAGAGGACTCTGAAGACACAGAAGCTGTAGCGAAGCTTTTCGAAATCAACGACAGTATACATCGCACAATACAACGATATAAGTTGATCAAGGAGGGCGATATCGAAGGCGCACGCAAGATACCACAGGGTACACTGGGACGCAGTGGCGCTGGAGTATCAAAGGGCGCAAACAACCAATTGAACCTAATCGATTTCGGTGACCCAGAACCTGAGCCTGCTCCTGCAGCAGAATCCTCTGGCGCAGCCTCTGGGCAACCGGCAGGCAGAGGAAATGCACTGGAGGATGATCTGTTAGGATTGTCTCTAGGTGGAGACAGCTATGGTCAATCGGGCAGCATAGCACTTGGTGGCTCAAACGGTTCTGGTAAGTACCTGAGAACATTGATTCTACTATGTGCTGCATACTGACATACAACAGTGCTTGGTCTGTCAGGAATGGCAGTACCCCAAACACAAAAAGCATCGAACCAGGCGATCACCGATCTCTTTGCATCCGGGCCACGCTCAACACCACCTCCACCTCAAATCTCATCACCACCACCATCCTCCACCTTCTCGCCAGGCCTGGCTCAGCCCGCTCGTACGCCAGATCCTTTCGCTGCTCTTACATCAACACCTCGCCAGGGCTCACCATTCCAATACCAGCAATCAGTCAAGCCACCAGCAGCTTCATCTGCTACTGTAGACCTGCTAGGTGGTGATATCTCTGCGCCTTCTTCCAATCTGGCTCAGAATAGTACGAGCGCTACTGACGACGACGAGTGGACATTTGCATCGTCTGTTCCAGATAGCTCAAAGGAGATCACAGTCGTCAACTCTAGCATCAACGTGCTCTTCAACGTTTCGCGAGAAACCGACACAGCCGTACTCATCAACTCGCGAGTGTCAAACAACACACCGCTCCCGATATCTGGGCTCACTCTGCAAGTTGCTGCATCGAAGGTTAGTCATTGTCAATTTTCACTGTGAGTGAGTGAGTTTAGCTAACACAAACTAGGGTGCGCAGTTGCAACTCGAGCCTCAATCTGGCGTCACGCTGGCACCGAACCAAAAGCACGGAATCACACAGAACATTCGCATAAACAACGTGCAGCGAGGGTCAGGCAATAGTGTGAAGATGCGATGGAAGGCGTCTTACTCTCTCGGTGGTCAGCAGAAGAGTGAAATGGGCGAGATTGCTAGCTTGGGTGTATCGTAGCATGCTCAGTAAAAAAGTTACGATTTCTAGTGAATCGACACTGAAGTGGCTGCTTCTATGTATCGTTCAAACCCTAGACACAACTGCAACTTGTGATATCGTACTGCAAATGGGCTCCCCCCACACGTCATTGGACCCTGGCTGACTAGCGCCATCGATAATTATCGTGAAGTAATTCATCGTTGCCCCTCCAAGCCTTCGCAACTCCACCTTAACACACTACCGCAACAGAACCGCACGCTCATTCGCCATGGTTCGCCACAAGAAAGACTTCAAGCCCAATAACAAATTCTCGGCCAGGGGAGGGAAGCCCCGCGGTCCGCCGCGCCCCCGCCCTGCATCAGAGTCCGAAGGCGAAGACGACGCGGAGAACCCTCGACCGAAGAAACCAGATTTCAAGGCTGCATGTTGGGATTTGGGACATTGCGATGCGAAGCGGTGCTCAGGAAAGAGACTCATGCGTCTGGGCATGATGCGTGAGCTCCACGTCGGACAGAAATTTGCAGGCGTGGTGATCAGCCCGAAAGGCAAGAGAATTGTGAGCAGGGAGGACAAGGAACTGCTGGATCAGTACGGCGCTGCAGTCGTAGAAGCGAGCTGGAACAGGATCGACGAGGTGCCCTTTGGCAGAATCGGTGGCAAGTGTGAACGGTTGCTGCCATACCTCGTTGCTGCCAATCCGACAAATTACGGCAAACCCTGGAGGCTGAACTGCGTTGAGGCGCTCGCGGCATGCTTCTATATTTGTGGCCACCCGGAGTGGGCTGAGGAAATTCTGTCGACCTTCTCGTACGGCAGAGCGTTTCTGGACATCAATGCGGCCTTACTCAAACGCTACGAGGCGTGCGAGAATGAGGAACAGATCAAAAAGGCGGAGGAAGTCTGGTTGGCAAAGATCGAACAAGAGTACGAGCAGAGTCGAGCCGAGAAGGAAGACGGCGCCGAAGACGATGTTTGGGCAGGCGGGAACCAGAACAGGAGAGTCATCGATGAATCAGACGAGGATGAGGAGGACGACGAAGACGACGACGATGACGAAGACGAGGCGGACCCTCAAAACCCTTATGGACTGCCTGAGTCGGACGACGACGAAGAAGAGATGGCAGAGCTGCGCCGACGAGTCCTCGCATCGAAGCCGTTCGCTAACCCAACGCCAAAGGACGACGAAGACGAGGACACCAAAAAAGCACCCGAACGTATAGCACGAACTGAGCCTGCACCTACCACAGACGGGGACAATGGCAACAGCGATGCATCGGACGATGGTGCTGCGGATGATGATGAGTTCGATTCGTTCATGAACGCGCAACCTACAACAGACAGGACAGGCATCACGGGCAAGCAGAGGCAAAAGGCGCTAGACAAGAACACAGCTACTTTCTCAAGCGGAAAGGTTAATGCTCCCAGCCGGCAGGGCTACTGAGTATGATATTTATGCGCTTCACGGAACTCAAATATCAATGGGGAATTAACCCGCGTCCACTTATCGCCTTGAGTTCTTCGATTTCAACCTCACAGCATTTAGCTCGACTTCGGCTTCTCCTTCTGGACCACTGCACCAACACTGACTTTGTCTAAGACTCTGCGCGTGTTTGCCGTTTGATGTGTGCTAGATTGACTCGAGACGATCCTGCAGCCTCAAATTTCCTTGCAGTAAATGCACCAGAAGACGCCACAACATCCACAACACAAGGTTGGTGATGAGCCAAGACGTTAATGCATGTGGACAAAGACGCGCGTTACCGAAAGTATACAATCCGGACACACCGAGAACACAACCATTGAAGCTAATGTTCCTCGTTACATCGTGAGGCAAAGTTTCATCGAAAGGTACGTTTTCTGTCGTATGCAGAGCCCACGCACCGTTCTATGTTGCAGACTGAGCATCTAACTTACAGGCGGTTGAAAGCTTCGGCAAGTAACTTTGGTACGTGCGATGGAGTTGATTCCGGCGATTATTGTCTTGTGGCGAACAAATGTCTACGACAGGACAAGGCTGCAACTCAATAACAAACAACAGAGTTGTCTTCGGACCGCGATTCCGTGGAGTGTTCTGATGGTGTCCGTATGCGTGGTTCCCAGGACTCAGATTATATAATCGACGCCGAAAACACTTTAAGGTTGCCGTACGGCTCGTACTCGGCTCACCTCCCGAATCGGACCCTTGAAGATACCATCGAGCATATGGCAATCTCCGCAACACCACCACGGGTGATCGCCATGATCCCTTCCCGACATCTGTGAGCCTCCACGAGAAGCACTCCTGATTCATGCAAGGTCTTAGGCACCAACACTCGGGTAAGGACTACTGTCATGCTCCATTCGTGGGGAACGGGGATCCAGGCCCGTCACATAAAATAGCCTAGATCCGTCCAGCCTCACCCAACAAATTCTCCGCTGCGTGGCTAGCGGCCATGTACCATAGCGGGCGGTTCACGGGGCGCATTGTAGTTGCCAAGACGTGTGGACGCCCTCAGCAGCCGGATGTTTCGCAGTATCTGTCATTGGCAGCGCTTAGCGAGTAAGAAGCATGCGGCGAATCTCCGCAAAGATAGGGTTTGGCCTTCGCTGGACGTCGTCTTGGCAAGACCCGGATCTATCTTGCCGTGTGATGTAATTGGGTGGCAATTGAAGCCTATTCGAAACTGATGAGAAGAGGCGTGGGAGAGGGGAGAGGGGAGAGGGTGTGCTGTGATTTGCATCAGGGTGAAGGCCTGAACATATGTCTGTGAGGCTGTTCTTGGACATATCGTACGATTTATCTATCCTCGTATCTCGTCCGTCGTCCTACTCGTAAATCGAAACATCGCAGGAAAGGTCTTGTTATTGGCAGGGTAGAGAGTACTATCGCAGCAGCCCTACAGGATGGCGCTTGATTACATTCCGGCTGTGGTGCCGACGCCTGGGCAGGTTATCAGCATCCTACTACAGATGAGCACGTTTGGTGTGCTCTGTGTATGCTTCAGTAAGTGTCATCATAGCAGACGGTAGGGGAAAGTAAACTGACAGCCCACAGCAAGCCGAAGTTCCTGGATCAAGAACTGGAGAACACTTCCTCTAGCAATATGGCGTAAGACACCACACTCTTCCAGCCCACCACGTCAACTAACTGGCAAAGTCGTGCTCCTCATCTACGTCGACTCGACACTCTTCGTCCTCGCAACCTCCGTCATCGTCCATGGGCTTGGAATCAACAGCTCCCGCTCCGTGTGCGAAGGCGGAATCCTCCTCTGTCTGATCTGCTACATGACGACCAAGATCATCATCTACTACTTCCTCGTGGAGCGGGCGTACATTGTGCGCGGTAGCATGCAGCCACGTCTCAAGACCAAGTTGTGGCTGTTCAACTGCCTGTTCATGATCCTGCCGTACACGGTGTTTGTGATTATGAACTTTGTATGGCGCATCACGTACATCAACGACAAGGGCGTTTGCATCATCGGCATGCAGAAGATTGCAATGCTACCTCTCATCATCTTCGAAGTGGTCGTAAACATCTACCTCACCCTCCTCTTCATCATGCCCATCCGAAGTAAGCCTCCTATTCCCAGCCTACCCCCCCTTTACTAACCCCTTCTTCCCAGAACTCTACTCGTACAAACACAACGTCAACCCGAAACTCAACCGCATGGCCGCGCGCTCCCTAGTCGGCAGCCTAGCCACGCTCACCACCTCCGTCGTCAACCTAACCGTGCTGATGGTGCTGCACGGCGAACCGGGCTGGATCTGCCTGATGTGCTGCAACGCGGACATTCTCTTCTGCGTCGTAGTCCTCCACTGGATGACGACGAAAGACAAGCCATCCTCAATCGCCTCGACACATAGTAGTAGTCGACACAACACGTCTAGCAAAACACACTCCCACGCCACCCCAGCCCACCGACACAGTCTCCCTCCTCCCTCTTCTTCCTCTTCTCCTCGCGACGGCCCAGAGAAAATCTCAGTCCTAACAACCACCACTCCTCTCGCCCGTCCAACCTCAACCTCACCCTCAACCTCACACTCGCACTCCGTCCCCCTATCCACAAACCCTACTATTACCACTACTACTACACTCTCCCACCCCAAACTCCCCGGCACAGTAACCACCACCGTCTCCTCCCTCCCCAACACGACGCAATCACGCACACGCTCTAATCGCGTGTTGCAGAAACACAGCCATCGAGATGGAGATCGAGAAACATCAACAGGAGGAGACGGCGACTCAGACTGTGGAGACGAAGTGGAATTACACAAGATACATGTGCATAGCGAGGTGTGTATTGATAGCGGGGAGAGCAGTGGGAGCGCGAGTGGAGAGAGCATTGGGAGTGTGTTTGGGGGAC
>JAPEUT010000031.1:0-137343 GCA_027946375.1 Neodidymelliopsis sp. IMI 364377
CTACTATTACCACCACCACCCCCACACCCGCCCCAACAGCCGACCAAGCCCAACTCATCCGCGACCTCCTCACCGCCCCAACAGCCCTCAAACGCTTCCAACGCCTCCTCACCTCCAGCTCCACCCTCCTAACCGGCGACGCCCTCCGCAAACTCACAGTCTTCTCCTTCGCCAACGCAACCGCCGCCCCCAACTCCCAAGGCGGCGCCACAAAAGCCGCAACCATCGACACCTTCCCCATCCTCACGAGCCAGGGCATCAGCACCACGCTCGGCTTCCTCAACCCCTGCGGCATCAACACGCCGCACGTCCACCCACGCGCCACCGAATTCCTCACCCTCGTCTCCGGCACCTCGCTGAAATTCGGCTACGTCCTAGAAAACGGCCTCGTCCCCTCCCCGCAGAACCCGCAGATCGCCGGCACTTTGTCCAAATACGAAGGCACTGTGTTCCCCCAGGGCAGTATCCATTTCCAGTTCAACGACGGCTGCGACCACGCTGTGTTTGTGGCCAGCTTGAACAGTGAGGATCCGGGGACGAGTCAGGTGGCGCAGGGGTTTTTCGCGCTGGATACTGAGGTCGTGGATGCGACGTTGGGGTTCCCCGGGCAGATTGGGGGGAAGGAGGTTAAGGAGTTTGGGAAGGGGATTCCAGCGAATTTGGCGAGGGATGTCGAGGGATGTTTGAGGAGGTGTGGGATGTGAGTGGTTGTGTCTTGTCTTGTCTTGTCTTGTCTTGTCTTATCTGTCGCTTACTTATCATCTTGTCCGAGTTTTGTCTTCTCCATGGCGACGGCGTCGGGGGATTCCTTTTCTATTTCATTTTTTCCTGCCTTTTTGGTGTTTTTCTTTTGCGCTGCTAATGCTCTCAACGCTCATTAATATATACCTACCATCTATTGTCTTTTCCACTGGAAAGATCTCTCTAGGTTGATCGGAATGGGTGAAGACACAGTGCCGCTATACTGACCATGCTTTAGAGTGTTAATTCGGGAGTATCAGGAGGATGGAGGGTAGCAAAGGTTTGTGGTATATTTCCAGTGCTGCACGGTAAGATCACGAGACGATTTCCATCCCGTACGAGGACGCAAAACTGATGAGAACACGTACAGCACGTCCTCACGAGCACGCACATACCTTCCGTAACTGTCATGGATTCGTACGCTAAGCAATCTTTTTCTAGTACCTGGTATATCATATCACCTACTTCTTCTCCTCCAGCGTCAACCCCTCAATCGCCTTCTCGCCTCCCTGCGCACCAACGTCCACGACCGCCTTATCCGCGCCCTCGACATGCCCATCCGGCTTGGCCTCGACCTTCTTCGCGGCACCAGGATGGAATGTGCCCTTGTTCTTGACCTTCTTCTCCTTCTTCTTCTCCGCAGGCGGCGGCGGGTACGCCTTCTGCTCAATCTCCTTCCACTCGGCGTTGGCCTGGAATTCCTTCTGCACGGGTGCGAGCAGGGCGTTGAGCGCCTCGACCACAGCCGGCTTGAGGATCTGCGGCGAGAGAATGTCGGCTTGGTAGTCGGCGTGCATTTGGGTAATGTCGCTGTATACGAGGGGTTCGGCGTCGCGGCGCTCAACCACGAATTTGGGCTCGCCGTGGCGGAGGTACGAGGCGGGTAGGAGGACGTATTCGACGAAGGAGAGGATGCCGTTCTCTTCTACAACCTTGGGTGCAGCGTGGGCCTTCTTCAGTTTGCGCCTGACGACCTCTTCGCTGTCGAGGACGTCGATTTTGGAGTCCGGGTCCGAGGCGCTCATCTTGCCGCCCTGGAGACCGGGCACCATGGGGTTCATCAAGTGTGCGCGCTCCTTGTAGCCAATCTTGGGGAGGATGTCCTTTGCGAGAGCGAAGATCTTGCGCTGGTCTACTCCACCAAACTGCACATCGACGTCCAGGTACTGCTCGTCGAGGGCTTGCATGAGTGGGTAGAGAAGGCCAGACAGCGGGGCGTTCTCAGTCTGCTTGACAACCTCAGCACCGGCCTTCTTTGCGTCGTGCTCCGAGGTTATCGAGGCCAGACGCAGAACATCCATCATGTAGTCGGGCTTGAGCTCGTAGGAGGAGCCGAGGACGAACTCCAGGCGGTCGATGGGGACGTTGACGGCCTTGAGGAGCGCAGTGATTACGAAGCGGTAGTATTCTGCGCGGAACTTGACGAGCTCAATAGGCGCTTTGAGATTGTCGAGGAAGCCGTGAATGTCGGCGAGGAGGATCTTGACGTGGCAGCCTGCAGCGAGGAACTGTGCAATCTTGAGGATAGGAACGAACTGCGATTCTGTTTAGCTACCACCTTACTCGACATGGAGTACAAGCAAACTCACGTATCCGCAGTGTGGCCTGCCTGTGGTGGCAGTTCCCCAGTAGACCTTGAGAGGCCCGCCCTTTTTCAACGCTGCTTCCATAATCTCCGGGTTCAGCACTTCCTTCAGGTTGACTGTAATAAGGTCCATCTTGTCCTTGTCAGACATCTTGGCCGACTCGTCACTCGCAGCCGACTCATTCTGGCTCTTTTGTAACCTCGACTTCGCGTCGACCAATTGCGCCTGGAGGTCCTCAATCTTCTTCTCAATCGTCGCGATTTCCGCCTTGATTGAATCGGCCATGGCAAGGTGGGGTAGAGGGGTAGAGACAGCTACTGTGCCGAATTTGTGTAGTGCAAGACTCAGTCGCCTTGAACAGAGGTTGAGTAGAAGAAGGGAGGGAAAGGGAGAGATTCAGCAGTATATGACTGCAGTGGTCCACGCTCAGCTGGAGGATTGTTGGTGCTGCGGCGGAGCTGGAAATGAGTCGACCACAGAGCTAAAATTGGGTCTCCTGCGCCTCCGGTTGGTTGGCCGCAACGACTTTCCGCTGCTACACAACCACCAGACTGTACCTTGGATATTTTGATATGAAGCTTGTTAGCCAGAGTTTAAGCAGAGATCAGGTTCGTTATTGGTTTTTCCAACAGAAGGAGCATTTATTGATATTTCAACATACATGCTTCTGTCTGCGTGCTCACGGCATGTGTGGAAATGAAGTCAGCAGTGGACGGTGCGCCATTTGCGGCACTGTATGGGGCCAAGATACTCGTATATTTACTGCAAAGCCTCATTGCGCTCCCTTCCAGTGAAGCTGTTCAAATCCTTGACATAACATGCGCAAGCACAAGACACCAAGTTTCATCTTCAACATGTCTAGATTCATTTCACCTACAAAACTCCGCTGATGCAGCTAACGAATCCGGGTAACTTTTACATCCAAAACGCCGAGCAATGCCTATACTTTCAGTCAACTTCCCAATGAACCTACCACCAACCTATGGCGATATGTTGAACTTGAGTCGCACACCCATACTCGCAAGCTCCACATCCAGGTACTTCAACACACCAGGCACAGCCACTGTCGCAATGTCGTCACCGCCACTGAACCTGATACCCTGTCCATCTGTCCAGACATCACTCTTACTCTGGTGACCATCGGCGAGAATAGCACACCTCCTGCATCTGATCGTCATGTTCTTGCCACCAGCATCCTTCTTGCGAGTGTACTCGCTGACAGTGGGAGCCGTAGACAAGAAGCTACCACAGCCGCGACAGACGGCCGCCTTTGTGTAGTCCGAGCAGTTCATCAGACGGTCCTGGAGCAGGAACGCCGTTCCGTGAGCAATGAGTGCGTCACGTTCCATTTCACCAACACGAATACCACCACCCTTCTTCCTTCCCTTGATGGGCTGACCGGTCATCGAGTTGATAGGGCCAGTGGTACGAACCTGGTACTTGTCGTTGACCATGTGACGGAGACGCTGGTAGTAGACGACACCAATGTAAATATCGGCGGCGAGCTCCTGACCCGTGATACCGCTGTACATGGGCTCGTTGCCATAGTAGTTGTAGCCAGCCTTCATTAGCTGGTGGCCGAAGAAGTCGACAGCCGTGTTCTGTTCGTCGAAGCGGAACGGTGTAGAGTCTTGAGCGATGGCATGCATGGCTCCAGCCTTTCCAGCAAGAGACTCGACGAACATACCGATTGTCATACGAGAGGGGAAAGCGTGAGGGTTGATTATGACGTCGGGTTGAATGCCAGACTCCGAGAATGGCATATCAATGGAGGGCCACTTCTGGGAGCAGACACCCTTCTGTCCGTGACGAGACGAGAACTTGTCACCAATAATGGGCGAACGGGGTACGCGAAGCTTGACGCTAATCTTCTGGCAAGGTTGTGTGCCATCCTCAGATCCGATGATACGAACCTCTTCAACAAAGGCGAGTTCGTCTTCCTTGTATTTGAAGAACTGAGTGTTGGCGTCACGATTGATGTAGTCGTCCGTAGCAGCGTCATACGAGACTGTGTGCCATGCCGCGATAACGTCGCCGTGGCGCAGCAATGTTCCAACACGTGGGAAACCATCCTCATCCAATGTGTCCAGGTAGGAAGCCTTCTTTAGTCCTTCAGGGGCAAAGCCGAACAGCTTCGACACCGTCTTTCCGGATCTGTTCCTGCGTCCACCTTCCTCAAGATCGCAAATCTTCGTCTTGTAGATGGTACCGTGACCAAAGCCACGCTCGTGTGCAGACTTGTTAAGAATCATAGCGTCGTCCATGTCGTATCCAGTGTAGGAAATGACAGCCACTACGGCGTTTGTGCCGTTCGGGAAATTGTCGAAGCCATATTCGTTGTGAAGGGGAGGTCGCACAATAGGCGTTTGACCAGTTTGTAGTCGGTAAGTCTTGTTGTCAGTTCTGTATCGTAGCGCTGTTCCAGGTGTACCCATTGACTGCTTTCCCATCTGCGTTTGGTACATGTTCCTCGGCGATTGGTTGAAATCTGAAAAAGGTGTCATGTTTGCGATGATTGAAAAGATGTTGGTAGGGTCGAACTCAACATGGGTGGAGTCGCCAGACACAATTTCGGGGTCCGTGCACGCGATGGACATGTAGGGCTGTTCGAACGGTCCCACGTAATCCAGCTTACCCAACGGCAGATATTTGACAGGTCGGTACATACGTGCAATCTGCGAGAACATGTAAATACCGGGATACTGGCCACCGTTCGAGTTGGGGATGTATCCGATCTCAAGCTCCAACGGCACATCATGCGTGCCCTCAACCTTCCAGTAGCGCAGCGTGTCCGCAATCACCTTGGCTTGCTTAGGCGAGCAGAAGCCCAGTACACGACCGTCTAGCTGTACGACTACGCTTGACTCGAGTGTCGCGGAAGATTTGTTCGATACGCCTAGCTGCGCCACAATCTTGGGAACGGCCGAGACATCAACGTTCTGTGTAGCCAACTTGCACTTGTGCGCAAAGTGGTTGAGCAATCCACATGGAGAACCGTCGGGCGTGTGGACGGGGCACATGAAGCCCCAGCTCTCCGGTAGAAGCTTTCGCACAGTGGTTGTCTTGAGTTGAGCGAAGAAAGCACCTCTGTGCACCATTCTGAAATGGCTGATGAAACGGTAGAAGTTGATCTTCTCAGCCACAACGACGAATCCAGCAGTCTGCTGCAGGTCAAGACCAGTAGGACTGACAAGGTTGCCAGTAGACAGGAAGTACTCCATGGCGCGTCCAACATCCATTGTAGTCCTCTTTAGCACCTTTGGCACAAATTCCTTCTTGAACTCAGGGGACGTGAAGGACTTCCACTCAGACCGGCGACCCCAGTCCTGCAAGACAGGTCGAATTGAGTTCAGCCACTCGTCTAGTCTTTCCTTGATGACCATTCCGTAAAGCTGACCTCCCAAGAGGATTTCCTGGTTCTGGACCGCATCAGGGTTGTCTACTGTGCATTCGCCCTCCACCAGCGAGTACAATTTGCGGATCATGAAGAGGATCATCTGGAATTTGTCGGCGTTTTGCGCTGGGGTGACGTTGTAGGCTCCGAGGTGAGGCAGGACAATCCTTCGCAGAAACTCAACACCTGCTTCGTCGTCGCTGGCGTCATCCGGAAGCTGCAGTACAACCTTGAACTTGGATCCCAGGTATGCCCGAGTCTTGGCTTGTGAGTGCAGGCCATAGACCTTGTACGTCCGGAGCAGCAATTCCACTCTATCCGTGACGAACTGCTTCGCTGCGAGCCCCTTGGAGTCAGCTGCACCAACAATGCCCTCGAAGATGTCCCGGTCGTTTGTTTCGACCAGGGCCTTCATGACCATCATGACAGGGACCAGGTATTCTGCCTTCCTCCACGAGAAACGAAAGTTGACGTTTCCGTCGCTGAGGTAGTGGAGGGCGTTTGTTTGCGACGACTGATCTGTGCGTATTGAGCGGATTTGGATACCGTACTGTGTGTAGCCGGGACCACGGTTGGTGAAGGCACCACGCTTGATGGCCATGGGGTAGTTGCGCCTGTTGACTTGCAGCATTCGGATGATCTTCTCAAGGCCGTTGACAATAAAGTAGCCTCCAAGCTCCTCGGTCTCTTCCTTGGCCTTGACGAGCTGATCAGGGCTCATGTTCTCGAGGTGACACCGGTTTGACTGTCACGCGTTAGTATTGGTGCTGCTGTGCGTGTGCGCAAACCGGCAGCTTGGATGAGTCTCACCCTCAACATGATGGGAACGGTGCCCAGATCGCAGACCTCCTCCTGCCAGTCCTCGTTGTTCACCCTGTACTCGAGGCGCGCACGAAGCTTGCCACGGTATGTGGCGTGACGCTCACGACATTCTGCGGGGAAGATGTTGCGATTTTTGAGCGCGACCTTGTTCGAGGGCGGTAGAACGGCCTTGTCGAGGAAGACATCCTGAATGCGCACAGAAAGCCTGTTCCTGCGGCCAATCTCCTCGGGCTGTGCGTATGGGTCGCCGTCGGTGAAGCTCTTGATGCCAATGTCCTTGATGGCCTCCTCTATCTGGCCGCCGGGCGCGAAGATTGTGTTGAACGAGTTGATGTGGGGGTCCACGGCGGCAGCAAGTGCCGGATAGGCTGTCTTGTCCTTGGGCGGGTTCCGGAACAGGTGCTGGCGGCGCTTGGTGTCGAAGTCAGTCGACCACTGTGGCTGCTTTTTCGCGGCAGCAGAAGCCATGACGGGCGACGCTTCTCGGCAAAAGGTCGCGTGGGTGGTCACAGTGAAGATGCTGTGAGTGGGAGCGTCTGCATTCGAGCTGGACATGCCGCATAACTTTTTCTCGCACGGACCTGCAAATGCAGCCGCGGGCAGACGCTAGCGCTAGCCCGGAGCTTGCCTGCAGCGCAAGTCACAAGTCACCTGGTCCGCGACGCAAGTGTGCACAACGACCACTCCACTGCGGCCTTTTCTCTAGGGCGCCGCAGTTCTCGCTCTTCACTTCGTCACTTTGCAGCCGGCACGATTTGCATCTTCATTGTTTTGTTGTCAATTCACCGGTGCTGCTACTCGACCACGGCGTGATCGCCAATCACTACCGAACCAGACCCCGCAGCAAGGATCCCAGGCTTTCGCACCAGCATCCACCGTCCGTCACCAGTCCTCGCGGGTAGACAGTCACGACTCGAGGCCACCGTCATCACCGTTGCTCCCACCATGGCGAGCATCTTCCGCCGTATCTACGACTGGCTTCTCCGCCTTTTCTGGTGCGTCTGCCTTCTTGCCTTGCGCCTGCACATGTCTACGCCTCCATGCCTGATGCGCCTCTGATATCTGTCCAATCCATCGTCCACGCTCAGCCCAGAGAGAAAGCAACGCAACCTTCGACAACGACCCGAGACGGATGCTGACTACCTTCCTCATCTAGGGCGACGGAGATGGACATCACCATGATCGGGCTGCAAAACGCTGGCAAGACTTCATTGTTGAGAGTTCTGGCGGTGAGTGTCTTCCAGATCGGGAAGTGACCGTGCTACATGCACCGTTTCTCTGCGAACATGTCCGACTGACGAGGCGCTGTCTAGGGAGGAGAATTCACTGTCGAGTGCGTCAATATCCGCTCCAAGTTGCGCAAGCAGCTATCGTGCCGACTGCGCTGCTCTGCGCGACCATGAGCTTCATCGTCACAGTTGGTCCGAGTGCTAATGGTCATAGCTCCATCCCTACCGTGGGCTTCAACATGAAGCGCGTCCAGAAAGGCCATGTAACCTTGAAGTGGTGAGTGCTTTCCTGTGCCGCCTTGGTCACGCAGATCCAGCTCTTGTGGCACCAAGCCGGTTTGAGCCACTCTTCCGGGATGCACGCATACTACCCTGTCTTGGTCCTATCTGCTGACCACGAACTACAGTTGGGACCTCGGAGGTCAACCTAGGTTTCGCTCCATGTGGGAGAGGTATTGCCGTGGTGTGAATGCCATAGTGTAAGATCGATTTGCACGTGCTGGCATGCTTCCGCTGATCCGTCCAGGTTCATCGTCGACTCGGCTGACAGGGACGCGCTGCCGGTTGCAAGAGAAGAACTGAAGTTGCTACTAGAGAAGCCAGCTCTGGAAGGTATCCCGCTCTTGGTCCTAGGCAACAAGTCCGATCTGCCAGGCAAGCTCTCTGTCGATGAGCTTATCGATGCCCTGAACCTCAAAGAAGTGTCGCACCGAGAAGTGAGCTGCTACGGGATCAGCGCCAAGGAAGAGACGAACCTCGATGCAGTTCTCCAGTGGTTAATCGCTCGTGCCAGCAAGTAGTTCTGGTGTGTGGTATAGACCCGAGTGGGTGATAACGTGACCGACAAGGGCTCGCACACCAGATGCCCGGCAGCGCATTCGGTTTGATTTTGGTGTTTGCCGATTCTACGACTTCGACGCGCCTATGTTTTCACGACTAACGGCCGTCAGCTTCTTACGACATGCTTAATGATTCTTACGACGTGAATGGAAGACAAGACAGGCAGGTCATTCTGCGGGCCAGCGATGGCCACATCGTGTTTTCAAACTTCAGCATATGTTGTTCTTTTTCTGTCATCTTTACGGCGAGTGTCAGTTTCCTTGAGACGACGGATGATCGCTGGTATATTCGACTCGACATGTAGCATTTTCATTCGTGCTGGTCCAAGCGTGGTAAAGGAAGACGGTTTGATCCAGGTCTGGTTTGAATGCGTTGTGTTATAGTTGTAGCATCTTTCAGACTTCGAG
This sequence comes from Neodidymelliopsis sp. IMI 364377, assembly GCA_027946375.1. NCBI lineage: Eukaryota > Fungi > Ascomycota > Dothideomycetes > Pleosporales > Didymellaceae > Neodidymelliopsis > Neodidymelliopsis sp. IMI 364377. Next base: position 9,020 of record JAPEUT010000031.1, read on the forward strand.
ACTCGCATTGCATTCCACATGATGGTAGCCGCACGCCCCTTGCGAAGGGTGTGACTTGCTCGTGCTCGTGACCTTGTGCTGGCATGGAGCCGTATCGGCAGAATTCATGTATATCGTTGCAATCGATCGCATGCATGGAAGTGTTATCGCTGTACAGCTCGCGACGTACATGGACCCATGGTCCGGTATTGTGGGAAGAGCTGACGAAATTATCCTCTCGTGCCGCAGTCGCACAGCAATCGTGATCGGTCCGGACTCGTGTTCGTAGGGAGCAACGCAGCGCAGGACCGTCGCGCGCCTCTGAAGCTGAATCGACAGCAGCGACAGGCCCAAAAGAATTGCAGAGAGAATAACAAAGCAGAAAGAGCACGACCACCAGTAATAGTATTATTTGAGCAGCTTCGCTGGCAGTGGGACCAGCGGGCAACCATGCCATCTACAATTGAACAACTCATCCTGCATTAGCGTATCCAGGAAATTGAAGCCTTGTCCGCTCTCATTGGCTGCTGCGGCTTGGGCCAGCTGTGCATCCCTGCCTTCGCGTACACTGCTGGAATGGTGCCGTGAGCAGCGAAGGATGCAAGAGTTCGCGAGGAGTCGAACGATGATGAAAATCGGGTTCGACGTGTTGAAGGAATCGGTGCGGGAAGAGAGGCGCGGTGGAGTAGGTGAGGCTGGTGGAGTATTCAGCCTTGTGGGCGCTGTGGGGTAAACGGCGCTGCAGTATCACGGATCAGCATGGATTCTGTCTGCAGCGTCCCGGCTCAGCGTTGTGCAGATCTAGTTTTAAAAGAGACGTGATGGTCTGACGATGAAACGGCAATGTTGGCTCGATAGAACACGAACAACGCAGAGGGGACTGACTTGAAAGAGCCGTACAATCTACTGTTGCTGGGCACAAGTTCAAGCCCGACTCGAGAATGCGCAATGACACAACGTCTCAATAAAACACATTGGCTGGAAGTCAGCTGGTCTGCAAAGACAGCTTTCATGTTTGCCGTCGACTACAAGTTCACGACACTCGCCACCCTCAATTCCGTAGTCAAGACTGGGATTGTCACCGATTGAGCTGCGTGCCTCGTGCGAAGGCAACGCGAATGCTCCAGAATTCGCCTCAAGGCTTCGACGGTCATCCACCTGCGTTGATATCTCCACATCTGGAGACCCAGCCACCGCACGCCCTGCAGAACATCAGCAGCTCACTTCAACCCGCCTCCGCAGCGAATCACGGTGCCTGCGTCGTCGTCACAACCAAGCGCAGCGAACTCCGTTTGAGCCGAACTAGCAGCACCGCCAAGTGCACAGCCGCACCGATCATTGACTGTTCGAGCATTTAGCATCGTCATACCCACCTCGAGCTGCCCTAACCTGCGGTCCACCATTGCGCAACACCCTCTCACAACTCTCGCACGCCTACCTTTCTACCCTAAAACACGCCTAGTTTCGACCGGATACACGGCCAAGCAAGCGCAAAGATGCCAGCTTTAGTTGCTCGGCAGTATTACAATGATGAGTACGTCAATTCCAGTTGTGGCTGTTCAGTTTCCTTGAGTTGTTGTTGCTTTATATGTTGGACGTACACCCCAGTCTTCTGCGAACGGTTGCTGTAGACGTCATTCACCACGCATCACACCTCTGCCCTTTCCTGAACCCTTTCAACATGCTGTCCACGTCAACAACAACATCTCGATTGCTACTACTAGCAGCTTTACAAACACAAATCACTAACGTAATGGCTCAAAGCTGTTACCGTGACCGTTATGGTCAAGTTCGATGCTATCGCCAGTCCGCCTGGAATTCGTGGGTTCGATGGGTTGTTCTGGCAGTCGTCGTAGGCGGCTTCTTGCTCCTCTTCTTCCTTTGCAGGTACGTCTTTCTCCGGACTCTAAGAGATTCTCGAGACTCTACACACTTCGAACACCTCCACTGACACTTTGCAGTTGTATTACCGCTCGCCGCAGGCGTAAAGCTGGCCGCACTCCCTTCTACGGCACTGGCTGGGCAGCCCGACCAGCAAACAACACCGCGCAACCTTACTACAACAACAACTACCAGAACAGCGCACCTGCACCACCATACTCTGCCGATACGAACACAAACAACGGCTACTACGGCAACGGCGCTAACCAGGGCTACTACGGACAGCAGAATGGCGTTGAACTGCAGCAACCTCAGCCCGCGTACGGTGGCAACAACCAGTATGCTCCGCCTCCTGGCCCGCCACCGGGCAAGGATGGTGTTATCCGATGAGCGCTGTTTGGGTGTTCGAGCACTGAACAGTGTCTGACAAGCAAGCTTCCATGGAAGGGAGGCAAATGCTGCTACGACTGATATGGATGGCGTTTCTTGAATGGTTTCTTTTAAGAGAGAGATGGCATATGGATTCGATTACCCTAGGATACCTCTTACGTTTAATGTTTCTTCTTCGATGCCCTTCGTGCTCTGGTGCGGCTGTACGAATAGCAGTTTCTCAAATACACACATTTCCATTATTTCTTGAACGTGTTTTCTGTCGTGACTAATATGCATTGGAATCATATGTTGGAGAAAAGCCAAACTACATCTGCATGTTACAGCCACTCGAAATGCCACAATTCATATATACTCCAATAGCAACAGTTGACTCCATCTTCACCCACCAGTCTATTACACATTACGATACGAAACACCCGAGGAGATTTCCACATCCCTATCCTCGCCTCCATCCAACCACCAGCACAACACCCCACACACCACATCAACTCCCCTTGACCCCCAACGGCACCGCTCCCAACAATCCCGCACTAGCCTCGTTCTCTAAACTAATCTTCATCTCCAACCAACTGTAGAAATTCTCACTCCCGCAAAACGCCGCATACAACGCGTCTCGACTGCGATGTCGCTGGATCGGGCCCTGGCCCCGCAGCTTGACACTTGTCCCATGCTTGGCTACGCTGGCCAGGAACTCGGGGATCGAGAAAGATGCGTATCGCTGATGGCCGCCTGGAGAGACGACGTTGGAAGTCGCTAGGTACCGATTGATGGGTGCGATGAACTGGGCGGTTAGTTCTGCGAAGTGGCGCCGTATAAGGGGACCGAGGGAAGAGGTCTGGTCACCCAGCTTCAGGACGGATTCGATTTGGTTGATTACTGCGGAATCGGATTTCAGGAAGCGTTTGGAAGGGGTGTGGACTTCGATGCCACCGCCGGGTAGGTCGAGGAGGACGTTCCGGCTAGACTTGTGATGGAGGGAGTGGTGGCGTCGTGTTGGGACTGGGCCGTCGTAGTTTTGGAGGTAGAGGATGTGTGGGCGTGTGCCGTGTGTTTTTTCGGCGGCGGCGACGATGCGTTTCAAAAGGAAGGGATTCGTGATGCCGATTATGAAGGGGCGGGGTGTTCCGCCGTCGATGCCAATGCTGCGGAAATCGGCTTGCATGGTCATGTATGGCTTTACGACCCCGGCGTAGGGGACGGGTCTGATGATGTCGAGGAGCGAGGAGACGGCTTCACTGGCTAGTTGGGGGGATTTTGCGACAACGATGACGGATTCGCAGAGGACAAGCTTCTCATAGAGGACATAGAGATCGGTGATACAGGGCATGTAGTTCATAATGGTATCCCAGGAGCCGACGGGCTCGTATGCGTAAATGGACGGGTGTGGATCCGATATCAAAGGTGTCGATCCAGCCAGGCCTTGCAGAGGGAAGGAGGAATGCGGCGCGATGTCAAGCGTCAGGATTCGTCCTAAGAATGGGAGCTCATGGCGGCCGATGGATGGAGGCGACCAGTTGTTCATCTGCGCGTGGGCTCCCTCTAGAGTGGTTGGGTCACTGATCACTCCAGACTCAGTCATTACGTGAAGGACCCTGTTGAAGAAAGACGTAAAGTTGTGATGGGATATCATAACAAGCGTCCTTTGGTTGAAGCTTCTCTTCATGGTGTCATCAAACTCCTGGCGGAACACACACGATGCAAAGAACAAGTCGGCACTGCCATGTGGAGAGTTTGGTGAACTCAACTTGATGTCGGGCGAGTTGTTTGTGACTGCAAAATTGAACGCTAGATCTTCAGCCGTCTCCGTGTTCTGCTGCTCTGGGAAGCTATGTTGTGCTCAGTCACAGACAGTACAAGAAGACTGCGAATTTACCTGTTGAAGCATATTGCGGTAAGATCAGAAGTCGCGAAAGGGGTATTGGGTGGATATAGAATCTCGATCTCTGGTCTGCGCAAGTCAGCAACTGCAACTTCAAGTGGTCGGTCTGCCCTTACCTACCCTACATCGACGTTGAAGTTGCAGACGATACTGTCGTCGTTAGTTTGTTTTTGTAGTAGTTTAGTAGGTCGACTTCGACTCCTTGATAGACACTCATCCAAGAAACTTACAAGACTAGATCTCTCCAGACAAGATTATCAAGGGAAAGGACGACTTACAACGCTACACACCAATCTTGGAAGCCGTTTGGTACGTTCAGCTTCGGTTCCATGAGATGATCTGGCAGCGGTTTTCTGCGGAAATGCTGGAGTTTGTTCTTAAACTTCTCCATATCGACCATGTGAGACACCTGACGGGTGCAGGTGGAAGGCGAAGGGACCAGTAAGGTATGGCGCTTAGCCGTGTCCACGAGCAAGGGCAGGGCGCAGCTAGATGATGAGACTTGACTGAGTATGGTATCGAGCGTGGTTGGGCGTCATGGCGCAAAGCAAGTGCACGTGTCGCTCTCAAGATTTTTGGAGATTTACAGTGAGAAAGTCTCGAGACGACAGTTGCGGTGCCGCAGTGTTGACTTTCTGCTTCCCGCGTTGGTGGGCAGGGATGGCTCTCCAGCGGTGCGATGACGCATGGCGGGCGGCATTTACACCTGCGAAGCATGCACACGTCGAATCGCGACAACAACCGCACCTGCTCACGGTTATCCACACCTTCTGCGCCAGCCCCACCCGCGTCTTCGACTACAATGAGCCCGTAGCTGCACCATGTAGAGGCAGCCGCCGCACATTATCAATATGGACCCCAACATCACCAAAGCGCTTAACGATAAGCTCTATGACAAGCGCAAAAGCGGCGCTCTCGAGCTCGAGGGCCTTATTCGAGATGCACTCGTCGCGCAGGACCACGAAAGAATAGCCAAGATTGTGCACGAACTCTGCCACCACTATGCATATGCGGTCCACCAGCCTCACGCCCGCAATGGAGGCCTCATTGGGCTTGCCGCTGCTTCGATAGCACTGGGACCTGTATGTCTGGACCTGCACTTAGTCGTAGCCTCTGCTCACACGACCACAGGAAGTCGCCCGCTACCTCGAAGAAATTGTTCCACCGGTCCTTGCGTGTTTCTCTGATTCAGACGCGCGTGTTAGATACTATGCATGCGAGAGCATGTACAACATCGCAAAGGTCGCAAAAGGCGAGATCCTTGTATACTTCAACCAGGTGTTTGATGCTCTGTGCAAGGTCAGCACCCTTACCATACTTGCCTCTGGAATACTGACAAGATCGCATAGCTTGCTGCCGACTCAGAGTTATCAGTCAAGAACGGAGCCGAGCTACTCGACCGTCTGGTCAAGGACATTGTTTCCGAGTCTGCTGCATCCTACATTTCGGTTCTGCATCACCCAAATGAACCCTTGGGACATCCAGACGAGTCACCCGAGCACCTCCCGCACGACGTAGAGACCGCTTTCAATCTCGAACGATTCCTGCCCCTCCTCGAAGAGAGGATCAACGTCTTGAACCCATTCACACGCTCGTTCTTAGTCGCTTGGGTCACCCTACTAGATTCGATCCCCGATCTCGAGCTCATCGCCCATCTACCGCGCTTCCTCGGTGGCCTCTTCAAGTTTCTCAGCGACTCAAATCAAGATGTATACACCATGACCCAAGTTGCGCTGGAGAGGTTCATCAACGAGATTAGGAAAATTGCAAGGATCAAGAAGGGCATCGCAGAGAGTAAGAAGAGCCACAGCAAAGACGGGCGTAGACAATCAACCTCATCAAGCACTCGTAGCGATGTTGGAGGTGGAAGCGAAGGCACGGGCAGTACGCCGCCCGAGCATCAACCATCCATGGAAGAAGGCGATGGCGCAAGCATAGACAGTGGTTCGTTGTCAGGTGATAGTGGAAAGTCCGTCAACGGCGACGGCGACTGGATCCCTGGGCAAGATGTGCACGTCGACCATCCAAAGATCCTTGAGATCCTTGTGGGCTTCTTGAGCTCACCTTCAGGTAAGATGCTTTTTGGTGAATTTGAAACTTAGCTGACAGTCTGCAGATGCAGAAGAAGAGCAAACAGAGATACTTCTCACTGCTCTTCGGTGGATTGACGCCTTCTTTGAGATCTGCCCAGAAGATATTATGCCATTTGTTCCAAGTCTGTTGTCTCACGTTCTGCCACGCATGTCGCACGATGACGATAAGGTCCGTCAAGCGGCCATCAAGGTCAATGCTTCATTGATGGACTACATCATGTCGCTTTCCGAAGATCGCCAACTAAGTGGCAGTGTGGGTGACAAGATCCAACTTCCTCCGTCGTTGTCTGAACTGGGTAAGGAACTTACAGGCACGCAGCGGCGCGATTCAAACCTATCGAGTCGACTTCTCAAAGCAGTAATTCGCGATCAAGGAGCAGAAGGGAAGGCGGGCACGCAATCACCCACACCAGGGGAAGACCGGGGCCCCTCTCCCCGGCCTGTGCCTGAGCTAGACTATCAAGCAGCTGTCAGCGCACTCACACTGCAATTTTTGAACGAGCATGAAGCGACACGAGTTGCAGCTATTGCATGGCTCATCATGCTACATAGAATGGCACCCGGCAGAGTCAGTCACCACACACACCCATGTCTTTGGGCTATGCTAACGTCAACCAGATACTCACAGTCGATGATGGGACATTTCCGGCACTACTCAAGACGCTGTCAGATCCTTCTGACGCCGTCGTCACACGCGATTTGCTCTTGCTATCGCAAATCTCCATGCACAGCGACGATACGTACTTCACATCCTTCATGGTTAATCTCCTGAAGCTGTTCTGTACAGATCGAAGGTTGCTAGAGACGCGAGGCAATCTCATCATCAGACAATTGTGTCTTACACTAAGTGCCGAGAAGATCTACCGCACCATGGCGGACTGCATCGTGAAAGACGAGGATGTCGAGTTTGCGAGCATAATGGTTCAGAACCTCAACAATAACCTCATCACGGCACCTGAGCTAGCCGACCTTCGAAGACGATTACGAAATTTGGATAACAAGGTATGTGTCATGAGCCTGAATACTGACAGCTAGCTGACCTGACTGGAAATAGGACGGACAATCATTCTTCGTCACACTGTTCAAAGCTTGGTGCCATAACGCAGTAGCCACCTTCTCGCTCTGTCTTCTTGCTCAGGCGTATGAACAGGCATATCACCTACTTCAAGTATTGTGAGTTCATGACATCTTCACTTGGGACAAATCAAGCTGACAGTCAAAGTGCCGATCTTGAGATGACAGTCAACACATTGATCCAAATCGACAAACTCGTCCAATTACTGGAATCACCAGTGTTTACATGTAAGCTACGAACATGTCACAACCTTATAATCGTCCACTAATAAATGTGCAGACCTCCGCATCCAGCTTCTGGAACCAGAAAAGTACCCTCACTTGTACAAGTGTCTATACGGACTCCTCATGCTGCTTCCACAATCGTCGGCGTTTGCTGCACTGAAGAACCGGCTGAACAGCGTGTCGGCTATTGGGTACCTGCACATTGCTCCGCGCACGTACGTACCCCAGTCCAATACCCTGAACCATTTGAGGCAAAAGAGCTCAGAAGTGGGTACGTCCAGCGCGCCACAAGGCCCATCGGCATCAGGATTTGATCGAACCAATCGCCTCAAGGCTCGGGAAGAAGGCAGCGTCAAGTGGACGGAGCTCCTGGACCGGTTCAAGGCAACACAGGAGAAGGCGAGGCGCAACCAGCAACATGCCACCATGGGCGAAGACGTTCCAGTCGGCCTCGAGACAGTGCAGGAGAAGGAGCCAAAGGGCCCACCAGCGGTACCACCTAAGAACCCAGGGCTGCGACCCAACTCGCCGGCTGGAGCGATGCGGCCGCCCGTGGCAGGCGCAGGGGGGAACGCAGCGCCAGGCCACAAACCCAGGTCGAGTCTGAGTAATCTTGGACGATTTGCTGGAGGGGTAGCTGGGCGGAAGAAGAAGTAGTGGCGGGAAGGTGTGTAGAGTAGGTTGGGTTTGAAGCTTGGCGTATGGGGCATACGAAAAGCATAGCGGGTGTTTTGCTTTGGCATAGGCGGCGTTGGCTTAATCCATTCCTTCAGCGATGTTTGCCCTTCCTGTACCTCACTCCATCGTCGGCCTTGTCCTTGGGTGTAGATGACGCCGCATCAGTTCCGTCTGCTTTCTGGTCCAGCACCCAGCTCGCCACAATCTCCTTGATCTCAGGCTTCTTCTTCTCGAGCAACTTGGCCTCCTTGACCTTCCTCACGTATCCACTGTAAACGACGACCTCGGCGACAGCCACGGCTAAGCTCCCCCCCATGCTCAGCCCCAACCGCTTCCCTACACTCCAGTGTCGTGCAGCGACCCAGATGAAAACGGCCACGCACACAACCGAGATTAAGACGTTGATGATGAGGATAATTTGGCGGTGCACTTCCTCGTACGAGACGTCGTCCACTTCATCGACGCCGATGCTGAAGCCCTCGGGGATGCGACTGCGGCTGGCGGGGAAGCGCTGGGTGAAAGTCTCGCGCGTGGGAGGCGGGTGCAGCATACGTTCATAGCTGCGGGCTTCTTCTTCGGCGCGCAGGCGGGCCATGAGGGCGAGGTACTCGGGCGTCTGCGTCTTCTTTGGGGGCGGTGGTGGGGTGTATATGTGGGTGTTGAGCAGGAGGGTGTTGAGCGTGGTGGGTGTCGTTGTTGCTGCTGTTGTTGTAGTCTCGTCCTGGACGGGCAGTTGCTTCAAGAGCTTGGAGAGGTCGATCAATTGGCTGTGCGAAATGGGGTTTCCAGCGTTGGGCTCGGCGAGGGTGGCTCCATCGGGCCTCTGGAGCGTGGCATATGCTTCCGGAAGCGCATCCTGGACGCGGGACAGCGCGCGCACTATACGCGGCGTCATGGTGAGGAGCACCATGATTGCGGTGGTAACAAGTGCATGTGTCGGTGATGCACATGTCAGATGTCGGAGGCGCGACGCGCCGTTGACTCGCGTTTGCGGCCTTGGCACGTCGTCACGACTTACTGCACCAGAAAACTTGCCCAGTACGACAGACACGTTCAATCCCCCGGGGCCACGCCAACTGCAGCTCCGGCTCCCTTCCTGCATCTCGACCCTCGACCACCCTCGACAATCCCCATGATGAGCCGCTCCAGCCGGCTCGCGACGAGCCTCGCCCAGCGCTCGTACGCCTCAGCTCCCACCTCACCGCCAGCGTCACGCCTCTCGACACCGACATGTCCCTACCACAGCGCCGCCCTCGGCACCCAGCGCCATGGCTCGACACACCACTTTGCGCGGCGGCGGAACCAGTCGTCGTGGGCCGCTGCAGCACAGGCAGCCACTGTTGCGCAACACATCAGGGCCGCGCCGCCACCAGATGCGCCGCTCCGGATGGACCCCTTCCAGATAGTGGCACGCGAGATGAAGTTCCTCACGGGCAACATACGGTCGCTGCTCGGCTCGGGCCACCCCACCCTCGACACCGTCTCCAAGTACTACACCCAGAGCGAGGGCAAGTACGTGCGGCCCATGCTCGTCCTGCTCATGAGCCGCGCCACGGCATTGACACCCAAGGTCACACGCAGCGGCAGCGGCAGCAACAGCGTCGACACGCCCATCACCGACGCAGAGATTCTCCGCGACGACAACCCTGACGCCAGCATATCCAGCATTGCCCACGACACCGCCTACACCTCAGCCGACTCGGACATCCTCCCCTCGCAACGCCGCCTCGCCGAAATTACCGAACTCATCCACACCGCCTCGCTCCTCCACGACGACGTAATCGACCACTCTGTCGCCCGCCGCGGCGCTCCCTCGGCAAACATTGAATTCGGCAACAAGATGGCCGTCATGGCCGGCGACTTCCTCCTCGGCCGTGCCTCTGTCGCCCTCGCACGCCTGCGCGACCCCGAAGTCACCGAGCTGCTTGCTACCGTCATTGCAAACCTCATCGAGGGCGAATTCATGCAGCTGAAAAACACCACCCACGATGAGAAGAACCCTGCCTGGACCGAAGAAACATTTACCTACTACCTGCAAAAAACCTACCTCAAGTCGGCCTCCCTCATCTCAAAGTCCTGTCGCGCTGCGGCTGTGCTAGGCGGCAGCACCCCCGAGGTCGTCGAGGCGGCCTACCTGTACGGAAAGAACCTGGGCATGGCGTTCCAGCTCGTCGACGACATGCTCGACTACACAATATCCAGCGAGGAGCTGGGCAAGCCCGGCGGCGCGGATCTGGAGCTCGGACTCGCAACTGCGCCGCTCTTGTTTGCGTGGAAGGACAACAAGACGCTGGGGAAACTGGTGGGGAGAAAGTTTGGGGTGGAGGGGGATGCGCAGAAGGTGAGATTTCTCTCAAACTACCCACTCTCTATCAGCAAGTCAAGTCCAATGCTAATACGTGACAAAAACAGGCCCGCGAAATCGTCCTCGCAAGCACCGGTCTCCAGCAAACCCGCGCCCTGGCCCAAGACTACGTCGACAAAGCCATAGCCGCCATTTCTGCGTTCCCGGAAAGCGAGGCCAAGAACGGACTCGTCGAGATGTGCACAAAAGTGTTGCAGCGGAGAAAGTAAAAAGAAATAAAACTGTCCTCTTGCAAAGGGGCATGGTTATTATTTTATCTTGAAGGAAAAAGAGAAGAGAAGAGAGAGGGTGTTGATGTGTTTTGAAGGGGGAAAGTTGGTTGTTGTACGAGTATATCTGTATATTTTTGCGAGCATTAGAGACTCGGCAGTGTCAGTTGGTGGAAGACTCCTGGGTGATGGGTGTCTGTCGGTCGAATGGCTGCATGGGAAGTGGAAGTGGAAGTGGAAGTGGAGTGCAGTGCAGTGCAGTGCAGTGCAATGAAACGAGAAGAGAAGGAATCCAATGATGCTGGTTGGAAACCCAAGAAGGAAAGTGTTTGAACTGTATATATATTGTATCTACTCACACCCTTGACCTATCCATCTACCCACGTACTTACCTAGAAGTTAGCGAGAGCTTGGTGTGAGGAAAAGCAGTGTTTTTCGAAGTCATGAAGAGGGATTGTTGTCGTCTTTGCATGTATGTGTAAAAGGAGGGGTGTTGTGCATGTATGGAGTTGAATGGAATGGAATTGTAGGAGGGGTATCTGTATCTATATCTACCAAACTCGACAAAGACAGTCGGTCAGTTATCTCATTAACTTGACTTGACTTGACTTGACTGACTGCCTGACTGACTACCCACGAACAGGACTACTAGCACCTGGCGTCCCTAGCACTGCCGGACTCTCAACACCCACCGACTCATTCCTCACCGTCTCCTCCTCCTTCTTCACCACCACCGCTGCCTCAGCCCCAGCTTTCCAAATCCGCACCGTCCTATCCAGCCCCGCACTCGCCAACAACTCCTCACTCGGATGCGCAGCCACCGCCAGTACGGCATCAGTGGGATCCGCACTGTGCTGCAATCGCTGGAGGATGTTCTTACTCGACACGTCCCACAGCGCGACGGTGCCGTCTTCGCTCCCCGACGCCACGAATGCAAAGGTTTCTGCTGCGCTGGTACGGGATCCGTATGTGCCGAATGCGCCGCAGAGGCTGTATTTTGCGTTTCCGTGCCCTTGGTACGTTTTCACGCATTTGCCCTTGCCGTTGGCGTAGTCCCAGAGACGGATGCACGAGTCGAGCGTGTGGGCGAGGATGTAGCGGCCGTTGGGGGAGAAGGTGACGGACGTGACGGGGGCGTTGTCCTCGTGGACTAGCGTGCGCAGACACTGGCCTGTGCTGGTGTCCCAGACGCGGATGAGGCCGTCGTGGCTGCACGAGACGATGAGGGTGCCGTCGCGCACAAAGTCGACGGCCGAGACCGGGTCGGAGTGGGCGGGGAGAGAGCGCATGACGCGGGCGGCGCGCACGTCCCAGAGGAAGACGGCTTCGTCGTAGGAGCCCGATACGAGCATGTTGCCTTTTGGGGAGAAGGCGAGGCTGTAGACGTAGTTGTGGTGGCCGATGAGCGGGGTGGGGTGTGCGAGGCCCGTGGAGATGTCCCAGAGCCGGATGGACTTGTCGTCTGAGCCTGAGGCGAGCGTGGTGCTGTCGGGCGACCATGTCAGGGTGTTGATGCCGGCGAGGTGGCCCTCGAGCGTGTGTTCGAGAGCGCCTGTGGACGAAGACCAGATCTTGATGGTGGCGTCGGCTGAGGCGCTGGCGATCCACAGGCCGTTGGGAGAGTACTTGAGGCACGAGATGGCGCGCTTGTGGCCGCGCAGGATGAGGTGGGGGATGTAGTTGAGGGAGGCTGGTTTGCGGGGTGGCGGAGTGCCGCTTGCAGACCGTGAGCGCGAGTTGGAAGGCGACCGTGACCGTGACCGTGACCGCGACCGTGACCGCGGTGGAGAGTGGCGGCTGTAGTATCGTCGTTCATCGGCACTGTCGTCGTGGTCGCCGTCTCTGCTGTACCGGCGCGCAGGTCGCTCTGCTAGTCGGTAACCAGGAGATGCGTTGCGAGGCGAGTGCGACGCTGAACGCTTTCGTGGCGGCGCCTCATCGTATTCGTCCTCGGTCTCTTCTCGCGATCGTTTGGGGGGAGAGTCCATGTTGTTTGTCGAGAGTCCTCGTCGAACAGGGAAACGCGAGTCGCCAAGTGTACTGCCAGCTAGCGCGTGGGCGGTGAGGAGCAGCGACAAGGGCCCCCTGTCGTGACGTGCCTCGGTGTACCTGAATCTACATCATGGCGGCCACCAGGCAATTCCACTCTCCTCAATTCCTCCGCCATGGCTCCAGACCAGAAACCCACTAGCTTGAGGATCCTGTCTCTCAATTGCTGGGGTCTCAAGTACATTGCCACCCTCCGCAATGAGCGCTTGACTGAGATTGGTCGCCAAATCGCCGCTGCTGATCCTCGACCAGACATTGTTGGCCTCCAGGAGTGCTGGACACAGCAGGACTACAACGCCATTCGCGAGCTGACCAAGTCTATACTTCCGTACGGAAAGTTCTACCATAGCGGCTGCTTTGGCGGAGGACTTGCTATTCTATCGCGATGGCCGATTGAAGAGAGTAACATGGTGCGGTACCCGCTGAACGGCCGACCTGCTGCTTTCTACCGTGGAGACTGGTTCGTGGGCAAGGGCGTTGCTTGTGCACGCGTACGTATAGGTCCGGCGCCCAAGGACGTGGCAGAAGTCTTCACCACACATGTAAGTGTATGCTGTGTTTTTGTGGAGGCTTGAATTGACAACCACAGCTCCACGCACCCTATGAACGAGAGCCACACGATTCGTACCTCTGCCACCGCACCGCCCAGGCATGGGAAATAGCAAAACTTATGCGGGCAGCCGCTGAGCGCGGCCACTTGGTTATTGGTCTGGGAGACTTCAACATGGTGCCGCTGTCGCTGGCGCATCGCATCATCGAAACACACTCGCCTGTGCAAGACGTCTGGCGCATCCTCCATCCCGACTCGTCTCACGGCGCGGCAAAGGACGAGGTTGAGAAGCTACGCGGCCAGCCCATGCCCAACGCCGAGTTCAACGTTACAAAGAACGGCACTACTTGTGACAGTGCATTCAACTCGTGGAGGTGGAACGAGGCCCATAAGAAGCGGCTAAAGAAGGGCGAGAACGTGCAGATAGACCCTGCTGTCGAAGACCCCAGCGCGAAGCGACTCGACTACATCTTCTTCAGTAGCGCACGACACCACGATGTGAAGACAGGCGACGAGTCTGCTGAGTGGGAGCTCAAGGAGGCCAATGTCGGTATGACAATGCGACACCCAACCCTTCACTGCTCACTCAGCGATCACTTCTCGGTCGAGGCCACACTGGTCAGAAATAACAACCCTCACGCTGCGCATGCCTCAGATGTAACCAATCGGTACCTGCCCATCGAGACCTATGAAGACATCATAACGACTCTCGTCAAGTACATGGACCGCCAACGGATACAACGCAAGCTACGCATCGGGCACTTCTTCTTCCAGCTTTCCGTTTGGACCGCCTGCATGATCGGAGTCTGGTGGTCGCCGCACAACTACGTGTCGTTCATCTTGATGCTCTTGAGCTCAATAGGATTGAGTGTCGGCGTCATTGATGGGTTGATGGGGCTTCTGTTCGGTGGCAGCGAGATGAGAGCTTTGAAGGAGTTTGAGTGGGAAGTGAGGAATGCGATGAACAGGGCATTAGAGCTGGATGGCAGGTCGATGAGTCCTGATGCTACTTTATAGTGGAAGTGTGAGGAATACAATTGCAACACCACTCATGGGTATGGTGGAGTTGACCTGCACGTGCGTTCGCGACGTGAACCGGAACCGCCAAGCGTGCATCGCTCACTTCAAACGTCAGCCCTCGTGTGCATCCCTCACAAGTTATACCCCACCACGCAGCTATCGCCAGACCTCACGACACATTTCACGCGTCGCAAAAACATAGCGACACACCAGCAAACTCCAACCTCCAGAAAGCGCCTTCTGGCACTGCGCGACCGCACCTACGACCGACGCCAACATGAGCAGTTCGCAGCCACAGGCAGGCGGTGCCCAGCAGGCCCAGCAGCTGCTCAAAGCTGACGACATTCTTAAGCTGACATGTCTTACCGACGATGAGAAGCAAAAGTACCGCCTGCTTATGCAAAACACCTGGAACATGTACAACAATGCCGCCCAAGGCAGCCAGGAGCAGACCCAGGCGCGCACAACATTGCAGTCGTTTTCGGCCAAGTTCATTGCCCGCGAGCGCGCACACCGTCAGAAGCAAAAGCAGGCGCTTGCACAACAGCAGCAGCAGCAGCAGAGTGGTCAAGGACAGTCTAGCCAGCCTGCCCCCGGCGCACAGCAGAACCCAGTAAAGCAGGAAGGACAGGCATCTGGAGACACTGCGAACCAGCAACAAGCATCGCAATCGCAGAACCAAACCCAACAGCGCCCGCAGAACCCCTCTGTCGACCCCTCCATCATCAAGCACGTCCACGAGTTCCCATTCGTACTACCAACTACCTACACAATGGGCACACCCGAGGCCGAGGCGAAGCTTAAGGAGTACAAGAACGGATACCTCAACATGCTGGCAAAACAGGCGACGCTTACAGAGAATATTAAGAAGATTCAGGCGCAGATACAGGAGCGAGGCAAGAGTGGACAAGAGGTGCCGCAAGAGATGACAAATGCGAAGAACAGAGTCGAGGAGGAATACTATAGGATGAAGTCGCAGATCGAGAAGTTTCGCGGGCTGCAGAAGCAGTGGAAGGACGAGCAAGGCCAGCGACAAGCTAGTCAGGGACAAGGCAATCAATCTACACCACAACCGCAGCAGACACCACCACAGCAACCGCAACAGTCACAGCAGCCACCACAGCCACAACGGCAGCCTTCACTTTCTGGTCCGAGTGGCCAGCCCGCAATCAAAGAAGAGCCACAGATCAAGGTCGAAGGCGGACAGCCACAGCAACCACAACAAGCGCAGCCACCGCAGTTCAACCAGCAGAACAACCAACAACCACAGCAGCAAAACGCGCAAGGGCCAACACCTCAACTCCCGCAGCAACCACCACAGCAGCAACAACAACAACAACAACAGCAACAACAACAGCAGCAGCAGCAGCAACAAATGCAGCGTCCGCCACCAGCACCCCACTCCCTCACGATGCCTCCGCAACAATTCCCACAAGGCCAGCAGCAGCACCAGCTGCCGCAGCAAGGACAAGCTCGGCCACAAATCAACCCACACCAGGCAAACATGCAACACCAACAGAGCAACTCACCGCACCCACAATCTGCAACCGCAAATGGCCCGCCCGTCCCACTCTCTCACCAGGCCGCAGTCAGCGCAGCTAACCGCTCGTACACGGACCCAGCGCGCACCAACACGCCCATGCAATCCGGTGGTGCACAAGGCAGCTTCCACGCCCCCGGCAGCCGCGAGCGCGAACAGCTCAACAACCCCAAAATGCCCATCCCGCGCCACCTGAACGTCACTTCGCCCATGCCCGTCAACATGGGCCAACAGCGCCCGACAATGAGCGGCCCCACAAACGGCGCTCCCGGTCCCATGGGTCAACCCGTCATCTCGCGCCCGCCTCCCTTCCAGCTCGAAGGCGAGGGTGACCGCGTCCTCAGTAAGCGCAAGCTAGATGAGCTGGTTCGACAAGTCACTGGTGGTTCCGAGGAAGCGTTGACGCCCGAGGTTGAAGACGTGAGTCCTCCTCTTTTGTTTTTACCTTCACTTTACCTCCTCTCTCTAGAGACCATGAAACTAACAATACTCGCAGGCCGTCCTCCAACTCGCCGACGACTTCGTCGACAACGTCATCAGCAACGCGTGCAAGCTGTCCAAACTGCGCGACTCGCCACAGCTCGATATCCGTGATATCCAGCATGTGCTCGAGCGCTCGTACAACATACGCATCCCCGGCTATGCGAGTGATGAGGTGAGGACCGTGAGGAAGATTGTGCCGGCGTCCGGGTGGGTCGATAAAATGAAAGCGATTAATGCGGCAAAGGTTATGGGTGGGAAGACGGATTTCTGAGGATGTGATGGGGTTTGATGAGATGAGTTGATGGATTGGGTGGGATAGAGGGTAATTACTACCTGATGATGACGATGATGATGAAGGTGTGACATTGCTAGTTTCTATATGTACTTTGCCGAGACAAGACAGTAATTGTACAGAGCAAATCGCTCAACAAACTCATGGGTCTCAGCTTCTTCTTCTTCTTGCTATGCATCTAGGTGGAAAGATCCAAACTACAACTACAACTCATCCTTCCTCCTCTCCTCGTCTTTCTCCCTCTTCTCCCTAATCTGCTCTTCCGCCTGCACATCCACCACCTGCGCCTGTTCCTTCTCGCCCCTGACCCGTTTCGCCAACGCCGCAATCTCATCATCATACAGCGTCCACTCGGGCACCTGTCTCTTCGCGCGGTCCAGCTTGGGCTCTTTGGTCTGCGGGTTATTGCACAGATCGATCGTCTTGGCCGTCGCGAGATCGGCGTCTGAGCACCATGTCTCGCACCACAGCCACTCCTGCGGCAGGCTGTGGATCGGGAGGTTGAATTGCATGTTGTTGGGCAGATCCTGGTCGAGGTTGCTGAGCGAATTCGGGTCCGCCGAGAGGGAGTGGTATTGCTGTCGTAGTCTGTCTCCGGCAGCGAGCTTGCGGAAGCGGTTGAGGTCTACGACGTAGAGGGCCGAGATGTGGTATGGTTTTCCCCGCAGGAAGTTTGCCCAGTATCCCGTCTTCCAGAAGCGGAAGCCTTCCATCTCGGTGCGGCTGTCCCCCATGGGGGTGAAGCCGTAGGGGGCGCCTTCTAGGTCGTGGGTGACGAGCTCGTACATGTCGGTCCGTACGATTTGATCGGCGTCGACGAAAATTACTTTGTCGAGGTCCAGTGGGAAGAGCACGTCTAGGAACAGAATCTTGTAGCCCCAAATCTCGCGCTGTTTTTCAGATTGCTGACGCAGCCAGTGTGGCCATTTGTAGGTTACCATTTCGTACTCAAAGCCGTATTCTTTGGCCATGGTGGGGAGGAAAGACTTAAATGACGGGGACAAGAACTGCTCAATGAACCAGAACTTCACAGTGTGGTTGGTGTGCTTCATGACGGAGAGCATCATGATGTTAAGCATACGTTCGTAGAGGTGGCCTGATGCAACGGAGAAGATGTTGATATCGGCTTGGGTCTTCGCAGGCTTTGCACCCGCAAGGAGCTCGGCACCCTTCTTGAAAACCTTCTCGGTGTTGAAGTTCAATCCAAGCTTACCGAGAAGCTTGTTGACCTTCTCAGTACCTTTCGTGGCGAGCTCAGAGGCTAGCGATTCCTCCTCTGCGAGTATATCGGCTTCTTCTTGTCCAGGTTTGCGGGACAGTCGCGGAAATAGTGTGGTGCCTTGGAAGCTCATGAGCACAAGTTCGCTTGACTCGTCGCCAGGTTGAGCAGCCCAGCCCTTTGCTCCGGCGCTGTCAAGGGAAAAGATATCTTGCGACTTTCCTTTTTTCAGCTGAATGCTGTAGAAGCCAGGACTCGCCTTGAATTGGAAGTAGCCCAGATTGGCCATGATGATGGTATCAGCAAAGTGCGGGTCCTTTTCAGTCGATAGAACAACCTCCGCACCTCGAGGTGGCTGACCTCCGTTTGTGGTATCGCGGGAGTGGCCTTCAATGAGGATGCTCTCGAGTCCATAAATCGCATTGATGTTTGTACCGGCGGGTAGTGAGCTTAGCTTGAGATTGTCGAGGTCATGGATCGACTCTTCAGGTGCAACCAACCACGATGGAGGGACGTCCATGCCCAAGTTCAGAAGTGCCTTCTTGGGGATACCGGTGAAATGGGCCTCTAGATTGTCTACAGATCCATCTGCGTTGAAAGTTGGCTTGGATTCAAGCAAGTAACGGTAGAAACGC
Source organism: Neodidymelliopsis sp. IMI 364377 (assembly GCA_027946375.1). Classification (NCBI taxonomy): domain Eukaryota; kingdom Fungi; phylum Ascomycota; class Dothideomycetes; order Pleosporales; family Didymellaceae; genus Neodidymelliopsis; species Neodidymelliopsis sp. IMI 364377. The sequence continues at coordinate 27,584 of JAPEUT010000031.1, forward strand.
TTGACAGGCAGCTCCTGCAGCATCTGTTTGGGATTCAAGAAGAGCTGAAGATGAGTACCGTCCATCTCGCTCAAGGTCTTCAAGATTGGAATCCACTTCTGTGCCTGCTCGGTCGCGGGGTCGATGGATGCAACAATCTGGAAGATGGCGGTCTCACGATTTCCTGTAACGATGGCAGTGTGCGCAGCGGCCCAGTTCGTGTACCCACTGGTCCTCAACGTTGACGCAGTCTCGAAAATACCTTCTGGGACGTCGGAGACGGTGGAGAGGGACACGAGTGACTGGATTTTGGCCGCGTCGAAAGGTGTTGCAATCTTCGCTGCCAGCTGCAGGTCTTCCAGGGCTTTGCTCAGAGGCCCAATACGCTTAGCTGTTTCATAAGATACGAGTGTATCGATATCATGGCTCGTGAATACTTTGTCACCAGGGATCGGTCCTACAAACCTTCCGTTGATTAGCACAGCGAGCTCACCGGGCTTCAGCTCAAGCTCCTCAAACAGCGACTCGGCAGCTTTTCGCAAACGGACAGACCTTGCTGGCGTTGGCGACATAGTGGCCTTCTGAGCCAGAATCTCGACTAGGTTGTCGTTGGCAAGCTGGCGACCAGACTTGACATACGCGTCCAGGAGCTCCTCAGATACGCCAGATTGTTCTGCATTAGAGTTTTGCACCATGACTATTTCGACGTTTGTGTTTGCCTGGCGGTACTCTGCTACGGATTTGAGCAGAGTCAAACCAGACTCGCCATCAAAATCTCCGAAAACTGTCAAGTGGGCCCAGTTGCTCTTGCTTGCGGATGCTGCTGCTTCAACGCGTGGGAACTTGGCAAAGATTTCGCCATACTTCTCCTCAAACTCAGCCATGTTCACGAGCTTGATCTCCTTCTCATTTTCTGGGATGATCAATGGGTTGCGCTTCGCGGCAGCTTGTGACAAGAACTGCTGTGGCACCCAGCTGTCCTCCTTGAGGTCGCCCTCATACACAGCTCTCTGGATTTGACGGAGATCCACGCTGATACGCTGACTGAGCTCAGATAACCAATTGTCACTTGGAGGGACCGGCACTCCGTTAACAAATGCCGGAGGATTCTGTCCATTCGCTGCGAGGCGTTCCAAGTAGTTCGTGGCTTTGTCTACTCGCTCTCCAAGGGATTCAGACGCTAAGATGTCTGCAAAATCTAGTGTCTCACGATCTTTGCGAAGAGTACCAGCCTTGACTGCCGATTCAAAGGCCGCCTTATCCGGGCCACCAAGTTTCTTCGTCTCCAGCGCCTAAAACTATTAGCTCATGCTCCAAAGGCGATAGTGGGCGGGCTTACAATGTTCAAATACTTTGTGACAGCGGAGAGGCCATACGTATGCTGCAAGTAGTAGACCACCTTTGCCTGCTCCACGGCACTGGGAGTTGGAGTCTGAGGTACGAGACCCCACCGTAAGGGAATGCCGCGCCTGACGAGACCTACGACTGTCTCTATTACTTTCGATACATGCTCGGCAGAGGTGAAGTCGATGGGAAGAATGGCGTTGTGAATGTCGCGACGGACATTGGGCAATTGGCCAGGATAGGTCCTCTGCAGAAGAGCTCGCAGTTCGGTAGGCCAACTCTGATATCGAGTGTCTTTCTCAATGTCGTTGACCCAAACAATGACTTTACCTCCCTCAATCTCATCTCTGAAGTCATATCTCTGCGCATCGTCCCCGGTCTGACCTCCGGTGATAGCAGGGTGTGACAAGAGAGATATGGTGTCCGAGCCAGACAACCCCTGGCTCCTTATACCATTGATTAGGGTTCTCTCCCGGCGCAGGTGCGCAAGAAGCGCATAAGGATTAACGTCGCGGGCAGGAATCTGTACACCGTTGATCCAGATGATGTTGTTTCCTGTAGGAAGCAAGAGCTCGCGGTTGCTGTAATGCTCGTTGAGGAAATCTGCAGACGCGTTGTGGGCAGCAATAGTAGACGTGTACTTCGGGAAATCTTGTACCAGCTTCAGAAGCGTGTCCATAGGCTGGTCACTCTGTAGCACAAAGCTGGCAGCTTTCTCAGCTAGATCCGGTACATCGTCCTTGGCTAAAGGTTTCAGATCCACGTTCTCTTCGACACTGTCGAGCCCAGTGCCGAGCGGCTTTTGTGTGTTCTTTTCGCCTTGTGTCTCCTGCCTATCATCAATGACAATGTAGTCGGTCCGCTTCAGTTGAAGCGCAACTCCATATCCATTCACGACGAGCGGTGTTTTGGGTCCCTTCAAAGAGGGCTTGTACCTGACGCGATACGAGGTCTTCCCTTCTTTCGCAGTCCTGCTTACGGTCTTGTGGAACTTCTTGAATCGGGGTGCGGTGATATCTGCGTACACGATCGTTGGCAGCGCTGAGCTGTTACCAAATATGCGGTCGAATGGTAGTTCATACGTCCTGTTTGAAATCAGCTTTGCCTCTAGCTCTGTTGTTGCATTACATACCGCTCGTTCTTGATACTGCCAATTGGCTCACCGTCGTCGATGTGTGGCGTGCAATATTGTTGTCCACCAAGAGACACCCACAACTGGCAGCTTCTCCCTTGTTCTTCTTCGAGCGAAGGCTCAACCGATGTCTTGTAGAACTGATAGTGTGCTTCAATCCGAGGCGCCGCAGACCGTACCGAGAGCGCAAGGTTGAAGGAGGCGAGCGTCTCAGGGTCGGTGATATGACCGTCGCTTTGTAGTAGTTCGACAAACTTGTCGTATAGTTGTTTTTCCGTGTCTAGCTCATCTAGGTACCCTTCTGATATGCGGTCGAGGAGAGGAAAGTATGCGGTTGCGTTCTCTTCGGCGGCAGTTTCTCTGCGTCTTGTTAGTAGTGCCAGAGGAGCGACAGTAAGAGACAGCTTACAGAAGCTCTACCAGGTAAGGTGCCGGATTGAATGAAGCTTGGAGGGCCACATTGATGCTTGAATCTGCAAGAGCGCCAATCCGACTGATTGCGCCAAACGCAAGAAGCGTTCTCGCACTCAACAAAGAGGTCGAAGCTCGCATCTTTCAGGTCGTTCGATGCAGCTGCGGGAGAGCTTTCTAAAGCTTCTCACGAGACTGCGCAAGACGTGTCAAAGGACAAGTTGGAGGATCAGCTTCAGGGTATCAGGAAGTTGCAACGTGTAGCATTCCCGTTTCGGGTGTAATTGAACCTCCGGGCACCAACTTGTGGCTTTACAACTACCAGAGTTGTTCTAATATCGAGAACTGCAAGCCCCCGACAGAAAAAGAGAGAAATGAGCCGTATGTATTTGGATGCTTTGCTACACACTTGGAACCCTTCCTTGGAGAGGTCCCCAAATTGTGGGACTAGCGTTGGACCCCTGCCGTGTACCTGTGCGTTATCGATAAACACGTCTTGCTCACGTTTCCCATCGCAGAATTTCCCGTCGGTCACCGCAGCCGAGTGATATGATTCGCACGGAGGGCCTGGATCGTGTTGGTGCAATCTCTGGTCATGCTAACTTGTCAGTGTATTTTGACAACAGGACGTGGGTATTGTACCAAGACTGCTGCATTCATCTAGCTTCAAGCTGTAATCGTAAACCTCGCGACGCTAACAACGTCATGCTCACCGGGACGACCCAAGAGCTTTTACAAAGCAAGGCTTAGGCACAACATTGGTATCGGGGTGTGTTCCGTTCTAGCCGTTCTGTCAACCACATAAAGCTTTGTGAACCTTCCAGTGACTTTCATGTACCCCACACTTCACCATGTCGCGGACGTCAACTTCCATTGAGCTGCAAAGCTACCCACAAACCCCAAAAATGATCACGCAGTCACCTAGCATTCACCCAAAAGATGGCAAGACGCAGTTGTTGACGGAAGATTTGCAACCCACAGGTGCACCGCAGAACGTTGTAACGGCTGAGCTGCTGGGGGAGCCGGATAAGAAGACGACGGCGATCGTGCTACTGACGGTAGTATGTGTGACTTTGATCAGCTCGATGCTGAGTGGTGTTGTAGCCGTAGCATTACCCTCGATTGCAAGGGAACTTCAGCTGGGACCCGATGTGCTTCTTTGGTAACACATATCTCCTAACAACAATGTGTTCAAACTGACGGCCCCTTAGGCCAATCTCCATATACGCTCTTACCTGCGGTTGTACGTTGCTTCTGCTAGGCTCAATTGCAGACGTTGTTGGGTCCAGGCCCATGTATCTGATCGGCTGCTTTCTTCAATCTGTTTTCACACTTGCATGCGGGCTAGCTCAGGATAGCACACAGCTTATCGTCTTCCGTGGCTGTGCTGGAGTTGCGATCTCGTTCTGTCTACCATCGGCAGTAAGCATTATAACTAGCACCTTCCCCCAGGGTAAGAGCAGGAATATCGCATTCGCCTCAATGGGTGGAGGCCAGCCGATCGGATTCAGCGTGGGTTTAGTACTTGGAGGGTTGTTTGCAGAAACTATCGGTTGGAGATGGAGTTTCCACATCTCTGCCATTATCAACAGCATTGTCTTTGTTGCGGCCTTTTTTGGCCTGCCAAAGGTTCAAGACAGGAAAGCCAATGTTTGGTCTCGCATGAAAAACGACATTGATTGGATTGGGATTACCATTGGTAGTGCTTCGGTGGCACTTCTGTCGTACTGTTTCAGGTTAGTCTTCACCGGTGTTGTTCGACCTCAATGCAAGCTAACTCTTGGTCAGTGTTATCTCGAAGCGAACTGACAAGATCAAGGAGCCAGAGACGCTCTCAGTCTTGATTGTTGGCATTGCTCTGATCCCCTCCTTTATTGCCTGGGTCGGGCGGCAAGAGAAGCTCGGCCGTCCAGCTGTGATCCCAAATTCCCTGTGGCGCAACCGTATTTTCAGTGTCATTTGCGTTGGAGTTTTCATTGTATGGGGCGTCTTCAATGCGATTGAGAGTTGGCAAACGCTGTTTTTCCAGGACGTCCAGGAGATCTCGCCAATCCAGACGAGTCTGCGGTTCCTTCCTACGCCCATCGGTGGAGCACTCTCCAACGTTGTCATGGGTCTGGTCGCGCACCGAGTACGTGCAGACTGGGCTTGTCTCATCGGCGTAGCATTGACAAGCATTGGCTCATTGCTCATGTGCATCATCCAGCCTGAGTGGACGTACTGGGCTTGCGCATTTCCAGCAGTGTTCCTCAACCCAGTCGGCGCCGACGTACTCTTTACCGTCTCGAACCTCGTCATTACAGCTGTCTTTCCGGCACGTGATCAAGCATTGGCTGGAAGTGTCTTTAATACAGTTGCACAGATTGGCAAGAGTGTAGGTCTTGCGACAAGTGCTGTGATCGCAGCGAGTGTCACTCAGCATTCAGGAATCGTTGACAAAGAAAGCCCTGCTGCACTTATGGAGGGCTTCCGAGCTGCGTTTTGGTACGTGTTTGCTTTGAGCTGCGCCACAGGGGTATTGTTTGCATTTGGCTTGCAAGGAATCGGTAAAGTTGGCATGAAGCGAGATTGAGCTTATGGGAACCTGAACCGTAGTCTGGATTCGATGACGAAGCAAGGAAGCTGACGCGCAAAATTGCTGTGTATGTAATTCCAACAAGGCGCCTCCGACAACAAGGGAGAGATAAGAGTGGAATCCAAGACTTGCAGACGAACTGGGGCGGAGGCTCAAGTTGAATGATTGGAGGGCTTGGAATGGAGGGCTTCGACTAATGACAGAATTAGACCATGAAACCGTCGACGGGTGGGGGCGGGAAGATCAAGCTAACAGGGCTGGAATACGGGGGGAATCTGACGTTCAACAAATGTTCTCGTAGCCAGACATGCACGCCGTGTCCACTTCTTCTTGTCCATCAACCTTGGGGTTATAATCAATTGCACTCGACTATCGCGGGCCGCTTTATCCGTCAACATGCTTAGCGGACCGCCTCGGCTTGTTCCCTTCGTCTTTGTTGCCCTGGCGCTCGCGCTGGTGGTATGGTACTACCACGGCGTCTCAGCATCCAGCGCGTCGCTATCGTCGTGGAAGCCTGGCTCTTCGTTCTCTACCACACGGCCATCGTCGCTGCGCCCCGGCGTTGATCCTCTCGACTTTAGCATCCCACTACGCTTCTCAGACGGCCAGATCAAGCCGCCAGGCAGCAACTACACGTTCAAGATTGTTGTGCCCAAGACGACCAAGGAGGATCTGGAATGGATGCAGACGGAGATTCCCCATGCGCCCCTCGTCGTCTACGAGGTGGATAACGACAAGGCCGAGCACAAGGTCCCTAAGAACAAGGGCCGCGAGGCTATGGTACGCAATGGCGGAGCTGGCCCGGCGACCCAGACGATGCTAACCGCCATGTCAGGTCTATCTCACTTACATCATCGACCACTACGATGACCTGCCCGACACGTCGCTCTTCATGCACGCCCATCGCCACGCGTGGCACAACAATCAGCTGATGGGCCTCGACGCCGCCCAGATTGTGAACCGCCTGAACCACGAACGCGTTGCACGCCTCGGCTACATGAACGTGCGCTGTCACCACGACCCCGGCTGTCCAGACTGGATCCACATGGACCGTCCTGGCGGTGATTTTGACTTCTTCCACAAGCCTGAGGAGATCTACTGGCGCAAGAGCATCTGGGAAGAGATCCACCCCGGCGCGCCCCTCCCACCCTCCATCTCGGGTATATGCTGTGCCCAGTTCGCTGTCTCGCGTGATAGAATCAGACAAGTTCCTATCGAGCGTTTCATCCACTACCGCAAGTGGCTTCTCACAACGGGTATGGATGACCAGTTCTCCGGCCGAATCTTCGAATACATCTGGCACTACATTTTCACAGGCCACGAGGTTTACTGTCCCGCAATGAACACCTGCTACTGCGACGGTTACGGCATCTGCTTTGGCGGCCGCCAGAAATTCGACGATTACATCAAGAAGCAGGAGGACCGCAATAGCAAATGGACACAACTAGACGAGTTCAACAAGCGCGCAGACAAGCTGAAGGAGGAGGGCAAGGAGCCCGATTTCACAGATGCTGAGAAGGTCACAATAGACACCCTGAGGCGGACAATCGGCGACATGGACGTCGAACTTGATAAGCTAAGGGATGAGGCAAGGAAGAGGGGCGACGACCCCAAGCTGAGGGCAGAGGAGACAGAGTCATACGACTCCTCGCATATCTGGGACTACGCACCCCATAATGGGTGAGATATGAAGTGTTGGTGTATATGACGGCTTCTATGATTGGCGTTGGGGTTGACGTGGGCGTTTAGCAGGCAAGCATGTTAGATCTAATGATGGCTATTGTATATATATTGGAGTCGCTATCAAGCAGCCCATACCAAAATGTCACATGGAAAAATTGATTTGCTGTATCTCACCGTCGAACTGGCTCAACATGTACGTGATCGCCGTTTGCTGGTAGCACGTGCTTGCACTCTCACCCCAGCCAGCAGGAAGCTAATGTCACTTCTCGAACCCCACTCACATTTTGTTTCTAAAACTACATGGTGTTATTACCAAGATAAATTCCTGAGGTCTGAGCGCCTCCGCAGTTACCCAATTACCCAGACCAAGTGCCCACGCTAGTACTTCATAAGGACGAGGGGTTTCCAGCCACCGCACTTTATGAGGCTCATCTCCAGCAAGCGGCACCGTGCTACCATGGCTGAGACACCTTGAATGACGCTTCCGCGAGTAGACATCTACTTCCTTCAAATTCTTCCAGCTAGCCTGTATATCGATTTGCCTGTCCTCGGATGGATCTGGTGCACGACGCGCCACATTTGATCGTGACTCCAACGAATCATCGCTGCCTAAGGCACAAACCACGTTCACTTCATTTCACCACCTGGACGCAGCGATGAAGGGAAGCCTGGATTCGTTTCTTTTGACAACACCTTTCCCGCCCTCGCTTATACAACACCACTCCTCGTTCTTTGTTAGCGGCCAATAGCGTTTGTCGTTTAGGGCACTTTCAGGCATATCGAACGCGTGCTGCTCCTTGACTGTTCGACAAGATGCTGGGGAAATCACGTGAAGAGAAACCCACTCTTGCTGTTCCACAGAACAAGGGTACACTCAAAGGCAGGATCAAGGTGACACCCTCGTTGTCGAGTTACCCCAGATCACACGCAGCCAATTACAAAAGTCTCGAGCCGATTACTTCTGAGCAAGAAGCCCTAAGAAGTTTAAAGGTATGATTGTGAGGTCAAAGACTGTAGACGATAAGCTCATCTTTGTACAGGACGAGTGGAAGAGGCTGCCTGACAACTCACCCATTCCACAAACTTCTAAACATGAGAACAAGACCATCGTTGCAAATTTACAGGACTTTGAGATATACAGATGCCCTACGAACGATAAAACGCGTCCTTACGAGCTGACCAGTCTTCACTTGTTTGACGTGAAAGCTAAAAATCTCTGTTTCGACGGTTATGTCCGGTTGGGCAATGTAAAACATTACCTCGAGCGCATTAGTATCGAAGACCTTTCGATTGGAGGATATGGACGGACGAGAAGCACCAGAATCGATGCTTACATTCAAACGAAACTTGCCAGTAATGACAGAATTAACGACATCTGGTTTCAATTGAGGAAACCCGCGCCACGCTATGAACGATTTCACACTCCATTCTTGTGGGTAGCTACATTTGGAAAACATGTGATCGACTACATGGACAGCCAGCCAAAAGCGTCCGTAAGACTGGAGAGCTTTCACGCCGACTTTCATTCCTGGCTTGTGCAGAGATTCGGACACAACAAAAAGTTCAAGCTGTGGTTTGGGGCCTTCCATAATACAAGCGACTTCCGAGTTGCAGCCAGTGCATACATCGACTACATCATGAATCAGGCCTACAATCTCTCTACTTCGACGCATCTTTCAAGTCACCCGTTATGGGCTCAATGCAAATGTGATCGACGTTTGACTGTCAGAATACAGCCTAAACTGGTCAAGGAGACTGTCACGACACCGCATGTCTTCGAGTGCTTCCAAGATATGTATTTTGCTAGCAAGCTAAAGAGAGTCGACTTATCTTGGGGTGTTAAGGAAGTGCAAGAGAAGAGGATGCGGTCACTTGGTTTTGCAACCGACACCTCCATGCATGACTCAACTACGAAGCACACAAACAACATATCGCGTACCATTAGAATTCACGTGGGTGATGTAGTTTCGATCATTCCTGACGAAGTCGATAAGAGAAAATGGCAAAAGTCAGAAAACGAGTGGCTTGCCTATGTCCAGGGAGTCGAGTTTTGCAATGATGGACAACAACGACTGATGATTCTGTGGCTTTACCGCCCTGTCGATACCAACATTTGTCTCGCACGGTATCCTGTGGCAAAGGAAGTATTCCTGTCGGACAATTGCAACTGTGGAGAGCGGAAGATATTCAGCACAGATGTTTCGCGGAAGTACAGTGTGGATTGGTCACCACGGATACTTGATACTGCAAAAGACTTGATTGTTCGGCAGACGTATATCACACAAGACAGTGCTTTCTTGACAGTCAACGATGACCACAAGCTCTGCTTATGTCGCAAATCGAACGTCACTTCTAGCGGCTGGCGTGCTGGCGACACAGTGTACATCTCCAAACCCGTGAGTGGAACGCAGATTCTTGAGCCTGTGGTCATTCATCATATCAACTACAAATCAAAAGAGGTAATAATTCGGACACTGCTACGACTCCACCGAGACTGTATTCAACTAGCAACGAAGGCTGGACGTACTAAAATTGCACCTAATGAGCTCGTCCTCACAGGTAGGTTGAAAGCATTACCGATATCGCGCATCAAACGACCCTGTCACGTGCGGTTCGTTTCAGAACATGACCTACTTGAGGATCGCATGCCATCGTGGTACAAAGCACGAGGAAGTGGTGATTTTTGGTACATCAGTATGGGTCTCGAGTCTATGAACGACGTCCAGCGCTTGTTCTTCCTCGATAGACTTCCACACGGCTTCCACGAGGCCCAAGCAGTACCGCTTCCACGTACGAGGCTAAAGGGCCTGAGTCTCTTCAGTGGAGGTGGTAGCCTAGATCGAGGGCTGGAGGAAGGAGGAGCCGTCGAATTCCAAACAGCAGTCGACTACGATCCGGCAGCGATCCACACACAACGTGCCAATTGTCGCGATCCAGCTAGGATGCGACTCTTCTGTGGCTCGGTCGATGACTATCTTCAGTCACTACTTTTTGGAAACGCAAACAACTCGGTGGCTCTTGTCAACGCAGTTGAGCTGATTTCCGCCGGTTCTCCGTGTCCTGGTACGTTACGCTTTGTCATCTTCTACGATACCCAAAACTGAACATAGTAGGATTCTCCGCCCTACAGCAGAACATGCTAAGCAACCAGTCACTCACGTATGCTTCACACATAACCACGTTCTGCACCGCCGTTGATGTTTATCGCCCACTGTATGGCATCCTCGAAAATGTTGTTAACATGGCATCGACCCGTAAGGGACTGGAGGAACAGAACGTCCTTTCTCAACTGGTCGCCTGTCTAGTATCAATGGGCTATCAAGTGAACCAGTATATCATGGATAGCTGGACCTACGGCAGTTTCCAAAGGCGATCACGAATCATTCTAACAATCGCGGCACCTGGACTTGAACCAATACTACAGCGCCCCCATACGCACAGCAGACCGTACGAGGAGACGATGGCCAGAAGTCTTGGGAAACTTCCAAACGGAGAACGATTTGGTGACCGAGAACATTACCCCACGCCATTTCCAATCGTCACAGCTGGAGAGGCCACTTCTGACTTACCTAACATCGGTAACGGAAACGTCCAGAGCTGCATACCATTCCCTGACCACCGGCTCTCTCGCTCTTTGAGCAGCAACGTCCGAGCTTTGATAGAGAGTATCCCTATACAACCACCTGGTTACGGCTACGCAGAAGCAATCAATCTGGAGCTTGTGCCACCTCTTCTTCGATTGCGCAAGAAGGAAGTCGGTCGGGCTTATCGACGAATCAAAGCGGACGGACTCGTACCCACAATCACCACAGATGTTAATATGCAAGACGCGCGCAACGGTGCCTCAGTGCATTGGTCTCAACACCGCCCACTGAGTATTCAAGAAGCGAGACGGACACAAGGCTATCCAGACCATGAGCCGATCATTGGCACGCTCGGAGAGCAGTGGAAGATCATTGGCAACGGCGTGGACAGAAAAGTTTCGTTCTCTATAGGCCTTGCACTGCGCGATGCTTTAACGAAGTCGAGCCATAAGTTGAAGTCAAACCATGCCGAGGACGAACTAGAGCTTCTGGTGGACGCTGAAGATGAGCCAAACAAGCGTTCGAAAGGAAGAAAAACACGTTCAGTTTCCTTCGGTTCACAGGGAAGCACAGCCCACTCCTTGGCTTCTTCCTCCACAGACTCGTTCTCGTCCAGGTTGGGGAAGGCAGCGATCAAGCCGAGCACCGATTTGGGCATGTCGTTAGATGGAGCACAGGACTGTGTCCCACCAGTGGCCAGCCCGCGTAGTGTTGCATTGCAACAATCTGTTGAGATGGAGGAACCGCGCTCCGCAACGGTGAACTTCTTCTCGCATCTTACAAATAGGATCTCGACAAACGTAGGGAGACTTTCACTACCCGCTCTTCCCACTTTCTTCACATCATCAAAGCTATTGCATCGACCGAAACGCAAGAGAGAAGAGGAACTTAAGGAAACAGAAGATCAGAAATCCGTGCCTTTGGATGACCGGAACAGTTCTTTCAAGCGAGCCAGGTTCAGTGAGGTACCACGTACGCTATCTCCGGTATCAGATGGGTTGGAGAGTGACATCAGGCCTACAGCTAGAGGAACTTCACTTCCTCTAGTGGTGCGAACAAGGCATACTCGCACGTTAGGGCCAGCTGAGTGTGCTCCCAGGGTGCGGAATAAAAAGATTGGAAGTCCTGACAATGTGGTCAGACGATTGTAAGTTTGATTAACGGTTGTGCTCGCTCAAACTCTTCAAGGGGTTTATCCCACGTCATCAGAGCAAGATCCGTATGTCGTGAGATTTTATGGGTCAAGCGACCTCGCTATGCTTTGAAGGATGGTATCTGTACACGTAGAAATAAACAAACCTCGCCATCTACTCCGCCTTGCTGGCCGCAAGCTTGAGCACCTCCTCGACACTCAACCTCGCATTCTTGGGGTCCTTGTTCACACTCTGCCAAATCTCCCCGTGCTTCGGCTCCGCCATGGCCGCCTTGCTCAACACCTCTGCCTTCTTCTCCTCCGTGCCATGCTGCTCCAGGAACTTGTAGTACCACACCCACCCATCGCCGTAGTCGGGGTCCAATACAACGGCCTTGGTGAACCATGTAGCTGCCTTATCCAGTCTGCGCTCGGACCAAAATATGCGCGCCACGACGACGAAGAGCTGCGGATCCTTCTCGACTTTCTTGATGGCCTCGAGGGCGCGGGGTTTGCGCTGTGTGCGGGACTCGAGATGCATTATTTTTTCTGCCCAGAGCAGGCCAGAGGTAGGGCACTCTTGGAGGGCCGTGGCCATGACTTTCTGCGCGGCGGGGATGTTGCCCTGGCGACGCTCGAGACGGACGGCTTCGCAGAGGAGCTCGGGGTTCTTTGGGTTTTGCTGTCGTCCACGGTCTAGTGTTGAGCGAGCTTTGACTACGGCGCCGGTCTTTTCTTGTATCCGTGAGAGGAGGATGTAGAGCATGGGAGACTTGGGCGCGGCGCGGGTACCGATGCTCAGGGCTTCTTGGGCCTCCTTTAGCTTGGAGAGCTGCTCGTAGATTTGTCCCTTGATGGCGTGTAGTTTCCAGCTTCCTGGCCAGTTCTGTAGACCTTGGTTGCAAATGTCGATTGCTGTTTCGTAGTCACCTAGTTGGCGCTCAAGAACCGCAGATTTCATAAAAATGCGATCTGTGGCAGCCGAATCTCGTGCAACCTTCAAGAAACTGCGGGCCTGCTCGTAGTTGCCCGCATCAGCCTCAAAATCGACGGCCCGTGTGTAAAGGTTTTCGTTGCCTGGGAGCTGCTCAAACGAGCGTCCCAAAACTTGACGAGCGCCACCAATGTCTCCAGACTGCCACATTTCTCGTGCGTACAAGAGCCATAGCGACTCCGAGTTTGGACAAGAGTTCACGGCGCGCTCGAGGACACTGAGAAGAGATTCGCTAGTGCCGTGATGCTTTTCGAGGTCTGCAGACGCATGCCAGACAGTAGTTGAGTAGAGGAAGATCGATACGCAGTGCCCAAGGATTGCTCGTGCCGTCTCATAGTGACCTCTGTTAGAGATACTTTTCGCGTCTTCGAGCCAGATGTCGCGCCGCTCATCGTCCTCGTCCAGACCCCACCCAATAGTCGCTTTGACAATGGAACCTGCAGTGACCTTGTCGCCCTCCTCTTCGCAGATCTCAGCCTGTGCTAGCCACTCTTCGCGCTTGATCATGGCGTTTTCTTTGATCAAAGCCTTAACAGCACGTTCCATGATCTTGTCGCAGATGTCGACCTTTCCAAGCTCTTCTTGCAGTCTGCAGGCGTGCACCCAGATTGCCCAGCTGGTAGGAATTGCTTTACGAGCCTTGTTCAAGACCTGCTGAGCCGCTTCTGCGTCACTCACGCGCGCGTAGGAAATCCAGAGCTCTTCTGACAGCGGAACTGTCTCAGTGGCCTTTGCGAATAAGAGTTTGACGTTTTCGATATCTTCGGTGTCGTTGATCAAAGTCTTCCATAACTCGACGGATTGTGGGTTGTGGTCCAAAGCCTGTCGAGTAACCTTCTTCCTGGCTGCCGGTGTCTGCTCTAGATCAATAGCTGATTTCCACAGTACGATAGCTTTCGGGTTGAGTTTAATGCCGTTCGCTGCAATGATCTTTGCGTTGTGCAGATTCTCGCGATTCAGTCTGATGGCCTCCTCCCATACAACTATTGATTTTGGACACATCTCGCAACCCTTCTGAATGACTTTTTTTGCAGTGTGAATCTTCCCTGCGACTTCTTCGAGACGCGCCAGGGCAACGTAACCGGGTCCATTGTTAACGTTGGTTTTAACAGCAGACTCCAACAGCACTCGCGCACGGTTGATGTCCTCCACAGGTACCTCGCCACCTTGCATTTCCTTCTTGTCCAATGCAGTGATATAGCCCTTCGGATCGACTGAAGTTGCGGTTCCCGATGTTGTTGCGGTCTGGGTACCCGGGTTGCTTGAAGCTGCCGAGTCTAACCGTACTGTCAAAGCGGAGAGCTGCGCAGCACCTATGGATGCGAAGTTCGTCATTGTGCCTGAATCGGCGTCGCCAGAGGAAATAGACGTCTCAAGCTCTCCGGACTTGGACGCTGCAGACAAAACGCTATCTGGTACTGCATATGATCGTGCGTTCGCCATACGGGCTTCCCTTGCGCGTTTTGCCTTGCCAGTCATATCTCCGACCTCTGGCAGCGCAGCCCATTCTTCCTCCGAGACGGCACCAAGCGCGCGCTTCAGGTCAGCGAATTGTAGTTGAATCTTCGGGTTGTTTTTTTCGTATTCGTCTCGTTCTTGTTGCTCGCGAGCTTCCCTAGGTCGGATATCGGTATCTGTTCGTGGAAAAAAACACGATGAATACTTCGAAACAAAGCAATGGTGGGCAAGGGAAAGAGAAAAAGGGTACTGACCTTCTGGCTCGTCGCCGCTTATCCATCTTCTCGTCTACTTCCTGGTATATCCGATCTGCTTCGTCGTCGTCCTTGTCGTAATTCATGCCACTTGAGAACAGGCCAACCTCGTTGTCTGGGTCCTGAAACCTGTCTGCCTCGTCATCTTCCTCCTCCTTCTTCTCTGTGACACCATACGCAGATGGTGCAGCTTGTCCAAGAGAAGCAGCACGCTTTGCCAGCATCTCCTTCATTTGCTCCTCAGAAGGGCCTTCCCGCGCCGGACCCAGATCACTTCGAGTTGTGAACCCAGTAGCGCCACGCCCGAGACCAGCAACATAGTTCTCGGGCGCGGGCATAGACAAGAAATCTCTTCGACTCATTTTGGCGGTGGTTCGTCTGGTTTATATGGAGGTGGTTCTGGTTCGCGTGGGCTCTGCAAGGCCCTGCAGTAATCTACTGGCGACGAGATTGTTGTATGCAAATAACGATATAGCTCGAGTACGTAGACGGTCCCGCGGGTTCAAGCTTCGAGAAGCTCCGCCGTGGTTCGAAGTGTGGCAATCTTCTAGATCGACGTGAAGTTCAAGGCCGTGTAGCTGCGCAAGAAGTCGCGATAGAAAGTTAGGCAGTTTTGAGTCACGTGTTTGGAAGCTTCAACGGCCGCTAACCACAAGGGTGGATTTGCGACCGCATAACTGATGACGAATGCTCAAGTCGATATCGATCATCTGAAGATAAGAAGACATCAATTTGCTGAGAGGTTATGAAAGTTTAAAGTGTACATTCTTTGCAACACCCACAGTGTGTTACTCCAGAAGGCATGATTGCTCTTAAATTTCAGGTATATCATTGCAGCCTCATGAGGCTATCATTGCTCTATAGTATGTTCATGCGCATAACAGGTCATCTACAAATCCCTCTGTTTGCATATCATGTATTCGTATAATCATCATTCTCGGTAATCACGGCTTGTATCGCCTCTCAATGCGCTGGGCGGAGTGGCATCGGGGCTTTCCCGTTCGCTGTTCTAGGTGGAGATAAAGCTGCCTTCGGTGACATGGGAGGTAATGGCGGTACCGGCGGTGGTGGATTCGTTTGTGTTGCGTCGCCTCGAAGACTCTTGGAGCTGGACTCGTCAGTACACATTGAGTCACACAGATACTATCAAGTATACCTTCTTGTTTTCCTAAGCATCCCACCAATCCATTTCTTCATGCTTCTGCTGGTTGAAGGCCGAGCCGGCTCTTGACCGGTGGCATCGCTGCCTGTCCAAATGCTACTTCTCGGGCTTCTCGCGGGTGGGCTGAGCGTTCTCGTCTCCGCCTCCTCATCATCTTCGTCTGCCAGCTCGTCTTCATCTTCCAACGGCGGCGCCCAACGGTCCACGTCGCCATTCACCACCACGAACCAACCTATCTTCGCGTCCGGTGTAAGTTTGTCTCTCAACTCTGCAATAGCTGCCGATTGCACGTCTGACATGTCGACTTCTCGCGCGTCGTCTATGTCTATTCCCAGCTTGATTTCACGAACCTGGTCGCAGACGTATGCGTAGGGCGAGTCTTTTACTGTGAGGTCTTCTGGGTCGTATTGTTCGATGAAATGTAGGCCTTGCAGTCGAGCCACAACGTCAGGCCATTGTTGGGTAAAGTTCTCGGTCAGGCAGGCTGAGGTTGCTGGGGCCATGACCCATTCTGGGGCTACATCGTCAAGGTTCTGGAGGATGGTGTGAATGCGCACTTGAGCACGCGGCCAGCGAAAGCCATGCACCAGCCAGGTGGGCATCGTAGGAACTTGCTTGGGGGTTGTCTATGTGTTGTGCTCACAGTTTGGCCTGGCTCAATTCGTGGGGATGTCCGCAAGCGGAGGTGGAGACGTGGATCTGCGGTCACAGCGGGACAGTGTAGTTTACCGAACCAAATTGCTTTTTTGCCAGTCCTCAGCTTTTGAGTCGTACATGATCAGGTGTGGAATCGAGGGCTCGGTGCACGCGGCAGGCTTGAAGATCGTCCCGCGACGAGGTGGTTGGGAGCCGTATTCCAGACGGACGGGTGCCCAGACTGACTCGTATACAAGGGCCGAGAAAGACAAAAGCCCGTCATTTAGCGGTTGTAGCTCGGTTTGTGCATGCTCCGAGACAATCATGCAAGAGACAGTTGTATGAGCACGGTGGTTGGTTGGAACTGTGACGTGGGGAGCTGTGAAGTATGACGATCGTTGTTCGATTGCGGAGTGGTTCGCAGCTCCCGTCCGCACCGTTTTCCCGTCGCAGCTCCACCATGCAGCGATCACCTGGAGCTTGATGCTCCTTCCAACCATGGCAACTCCATAACATCACCCCTCTGCCTCGCCACATTCTGGCAGGCGGCAAGAATGCCACTGTATGTCCTTCGACGCCCTGAATTCATCGACAGTCGCTTACACTTTACAGCCATCTACTGGGCAAGAAGGTAGCCTCGCACTCTTCTGATCTCACCGCACACCCATGCTGATCCAGCCAGTCATGGAATGTCTACAACTCCGCCAACATCGCCCGCGTCAAGGCGGACGAGGAAGCTGCTGCTGCTCGCGAAGCTGCCGCCGACCAGCGCATGCAAGAGCTCGACGCCGAACGACGAGCTGCCCTACTTCGAGGCCGGACACCACCGCCACTACCTGCCGACGAGGCTGAGGATGGCAAACGGATCAGGGAGAGGGACGGCGGACATGACAAGAAGAGAAGGAAGCTGCGAGGTGAAGATGACACCGATATGGACATACGTCTAGCGGCGTCTTTGACCAGGCCACGAGAAGGTCATGATGAGGATGCAAGAGTCCTGAAGCTGCGCAAACCTACGAGCGATGCTCCATTGACTGATCACGCGGGCAACATTGACCTTTTCCCTGTCGACATCAAGGAGACGATCAAGCTTGAGAAGAATGCAGAAGCCGAGAAAGAGAAGCGCAAGAAGGAGCAGGCCTTCGAGGACCAGTACACAATGCGCTTCTCGAACGCGGCAGGCAAAGAAGGCTTGGATAAACCGTGGTATGCTGCACAACAAAGATCGTCCCATAAGGAAACGGACGAAACGACGGCCCTTGAATATTCAGGGTTTGAGAGCAAGAACGTGTGGGGCAACGAAGACCCACGGCGAAAAGAGAGAGAACAAGCACGGATTTCTTCCAATGACCCATTCGCATTCATGCAAAAGGCTCAGACGCAGCTGAAGAAATCGAGAGAAGACAAGAAGAAGTTCGCCGAGGAACGCAACCGTGAGTTGAAAGAACTACGGGCTGCACAAGAGGACGACGAAAGGGGAAGTACACACCGGCATAACAGCAAAAGTGACCGCATTGAGGCAGTCCGCAATTCGAGGTATGCTGGTAGCAGATCGTCAAAGTCTGATCGCCGTCGCAGTCGAAGTCGAAGTCGAAGCCCCAAACGAGAGCCCCGTCACAGGTCCTCGCACCGAAGAGACAGTCCAGACAGTCGGGACCGAGATCGAGATCGAGATCAAAGCCGTAAGGACACCTACAACCGACATTCTTCCTCGCGACATCACAGAAGCCGTAGTCCTTACAGTCGAAGACGGTGAGGTGAGCTCAGGGTGAGCGCGTTGTAATGGTAGGTAGAGGTAGTTAGTAAGCCCCATGGACTTCAGTGTGCAGATAGAAGCGGGACTAGCAATCACTATACCCAACTTAGCATTTCGGTCTCCGTATTGATTTCCGTCGCTTCTTTGCATCTACAGTCCGTAGGTTTCTAGCTTTAACTCCGGCCGAGCCGCGACTAAGATAACGAACAGTTCTGGAAATGTTCCCTAGCGCGCAACCTAAGCGGTAACACGTCATAATCCCTGTCATTAATGGCGGGGCAAGCTTAAGCTCATGGAGCTCCAACCAGCTCCGAAGATGTTCTGGGAAAGTATTTAGTGGCATCTGAATCTTTGTGCAGAGCTCTATCCCTCAAACCTCGTACCTCGAACTCTACGTGCTCAAATCAATTTCAATTGGCAAACATGACTTCCCACGCAATGCAGCAGTGCTGCATAGTCGGTGTAAAGCATGAAGGTACACCCAAAGGAGAGATCAAGAATATTGGTGACAGTGCGTAGTCCTTCCAGCAGCATAGATTATGGGACCAAAACAGCTAATGAGTTCAGTCCGCGCATACTTCACCTACCCCGAGAACGGTAGCACACAGAACGCTATCCTCCTCATGACCGACGTCCTTGGCTTCGAGTTCCCCAATGTCCAGCTGTTAGTCTTCCTTCTCGATCTTGCTTTCCCCCCGTCTCCAGTCTCTTGTCTACTTTTCTCATCTCTCCCGATATAGACCTACTAACTCATCCCAGCATCGCCGACCAATTCGCAGCCAATGGCTACTTCACCATCATCCCTGACGTCTTCCGCGGCAACACCATCCCCCTAAACCCCGGTCCAGACTTCGACTTCCCCTCTTGGAAAGCCAACAAGATGCCGCGCGAAGACACCGTGGACCCCATCTACACGACCGTCATCAAATACCTGCGCGGCGAGCTGGGCGTCAAGAGGCTGGGAGGTGTAGGCTACTGTTTCGGCGGCAAATACGTGTGCAGGTTTCTGAAGGAGGGAAGCCTCGATGCTGGGTTCACGGCACACCCGAGTTTCGTTGAGGTCGACGAGCTGAAGGGCATTCGTGGCCCTCTTAGCATTGCGGCCGCAGAGACGGATATGATTTTCCCCGCTGAGAAGAGGAGGGAGACGGAGGATATATTGAAGGAGATGAGCGTTCCGTATCAGATTACACTATACTCTGGTGTGGAGCATGGGTTTGGCGTGAAGGGGGATTTGAGTCACGCACGGGGGAAGTTTGCGAAAGAACAGGCGTTTTTGCAGGCTGTGTTCTGGTTTGATGAGTATGTCAAGAAGACTCATGATACGCATTTGTAGATGTGTTTTATGACGACCGGTTGGTCGACTTTTATTTTCCAGCTTTTCACTTCCACTCAGCACTCCATGTCTGCTCTCCCTTTCGGAACGGTACAACTTCCACGCTGACACCGTCCTTCTTCAGGGCATCTACAATCTTCTCAGCCCCCTTCTTGAGAACGACCTTCTCGCCCCTCTCGTCCTTGACCTTGTAGAACTTGCGCCCAAACTCACTAAAGAAGCCCTCCAAAGCTTCCTGAGTGATGTCCTTCTCCTGGACCACTCCTCTCTCAACACCAGTCTGCAGTGCATCAAGCACATAGCCCAAAGCATAGGGCTGCGTAAACACGCCTGCAGCGACCTTATCCTCGCCCCGCTTCTTAGTACTAGGGTGCGGTGCGGAGTCTGTACCTAAGAAGAACTTTCCCTTACTACTCACAACAGCTTTGAGGAGGGCGTCCCGATCCTCAGGCGTCTTGGCGACAGGCTTGCAGAAGCAGAATGGGTCGCCGGCCCAGTCATCGATCACGAGACTCAGGTGGTGCGCGGTGATGGTTCCGCTGACACTGGGGCCGCAGGCACGGACGGCTTCAAGAGCGGCAGAGGTACTGCAGTGCTCGAGGATGATGCGTAGCTTGGGGAATCTGGCGTGCAGAGACTTGAAAGTGGGGAGGAAAGCGGGCTCGGCGTTCAGAATGGTGATGGCGGTTTGCGAGTTGAGGGATGTGATATGGGTGTTGGCGGGTGTGGAGGGGACTTCGCCGTGTAGGTTGAGGATCATATCTTGCTTCTCCATTTCCGCAAATACGGGGTAGAATGGCTCGTATGAGAGGACACCAGATGAAGAGTTCTTTGATGTTCAGAGCTTGTAGACTTGTGGGGAGTGGGATTTTACTCACCGTCGTTACACCGGCTGGGTAGGACTTAACACCAGTGATGCCTGCTTTCTTTGCTTCCCGGATCACTTCAGGTGTGATGTCCTCGTGAAGGTATAGCGACATAAGATAGTCGACATTTGGTTCGATTGCTCGTAGGCGGTCACGGTATTCGAGAGCTGCCTGGACTGATGTGACGGGTGGGACAAGGTTAGGCTAGAAATCAAATCAACCATTGTGCTGAGTGAGAGAAAGCAGACAGACGAGAAGGAACCTCGGAACGATGAGAGTGGTTACGTCTCGACTGACAACACTGAACATGTTCAGTTGCAGGGTACTAGCTTACCATAACATACACCTGATTCACACCACCCTGGCGGATAGTGGGGGTGACAAGCTGTGACATCTCGCCATCACGCAAGTGCACATGGGCGTCGAACGCCGCTGGCAGCTCAATCTCAGTCAGTTTTGTGAACTCCATTGTCACGTTGCTAAAAATCGGAGCGTTGGAGAGTCACAAAGCTGTCTGTCGAAATTTGATGCTGCTGCTGCATGCGAGCGAAATCGGGAAGCAGCTAATGGCGGGGCTAACCAGGCTAAGTAATCACAACGTTCATTGTATGATTTTTTCTTTGTACTAATTTGATGTTGGCCCCTTGTATTACTTGGTCAGTTTGACATCGAAACAACATTGACTTTACAGATGTCCGAAAATAGGGCTGAAACGAGTGCTTAGTCGCTATATCGTGCAGTCGTGACGTTCGGCTCCCCACGCCGGACATCATCCTGCGCGGCCCGCCTACTCCTGCCGTACCGGCACTTCGTAGATGGTCCGGAGACCTGCAGATGCATGACTCAGGGTAGGATGTTATATAGCTCGGTTCGACGACGTCAAACATGTGCTTCAATCAACGTCATCCGCTGCTTTTGGGTGCTTACGACATCTCAAATCCAAGTCTAACACTAACCAACATCATTGCAATCTCGAATTACCATACACAATCGTACAATATGGCAGCACCGGGCGGCAAGTTCTTCATCCAAGAGAACCTATCAAAGCCTGCCGCACATCACGAATCCTACGAGCAGCTATGGGAGACAAAATGGAAAAAGCCTGCTGAGATGGGCATCTACCCGTTCATGTTCGGCACAGCAAAAGACTTCGAGCCCGTAGTATCTGAGCTTGTCCGCCGCGACTTCAAGGAGCCTTATAACTGGGACGAGTACGCGCAAGTATACTTTCCTCAAGCAGAACACTTGAAGAGCATCGCGAAAGAGGCAGAAGATGCTGGCGAGAAAGAGAAAGCGAGCGAATACTACCTTAGAGCGAGTGCCGTCTACAGAATCTCGCGGTTTCCAGCGCCGCGAAGCGATGTGCAAAGAGAAGCGTGGAGACTAGGGAAAGAGGTCTGCATCAAAGGCTTGGGCATGAGAGAGCACCCCGTCCACGAAGTCGAAATCCCACACAAATACCGCTACAATAATGAGGGCGAGATCATACCTGTTTACCATCTTGTTCCGGAAACAGCGACAAAAGACGCACCAGTACCCACAGTGATCATCTTTACCGGCCTTGATGGCTACCGCACCGAACTGGCTGTCTGGATGGAGGGCTGGCGCCGCGTCGGTGTCGCAACTATCGTGCTTGAGATTCCTGGGACCGGCGACTGTCCAGCCACCGCCAAAGATCCCAAGAGTCCAGACAGACTGTACAGCAGCTTGTTTGACTGGATCGACACACAGCCTCTATTGGACAACAAGAAAACCGCTATCTGGGCATTCAGCACAGGTGGGTACTACGCGATCAGGGTTGCGCACACGCACGCCGATCGGCTGGCAGGCGTTGTTGCGTTGGGAGGAGGATGCCATCACATGTTCGACAACGAGTGGCTTGAGAACGTAAACCACCTTGAGTATCCCTTCGATCTGGCGAACACACTTGCCTACAAATGGGGATACGGAAACGACGTCGAAACATTCAAGAAGGAGGCTAAGAGCAAGTTCTCGCTACTGGAAGACGGAACACTGGATATGCCTGAGTGTGCGAGACTGTTGTTGGTGAATGGGACAGAAGATGAGATTTTCCCCATCGATGACTACTACGTTGCGTTGCAGCATGGTGCGCCGAAGGAGGCAAGGTTTGTCAAAGGAATCAAGCACATGGGTGAGCCAATGAGCTTTTTCATCATTATTCAGTGGTTGTATAAGCTGTTTGGGATTGAAGCCGATGTGGTCAAGCAGATGCAGACGCTGCCTTTCAAGCCTAAGTACTAAGCGACATTGTTCTCGTAGTTTATTAGTGTACGCAACTCAACGTCATATTGGAATACCTTTGGCGATTTGGAGAGAGAGAAAGTGAGAATGAGTGAGGATATTGCTATGCTATTGTACATTTTGCCTCGTGAGCGTTCGTTGAAATGAGTAGTATGTCCCAAGAAAGGTTGATCCAGGTGCCACTATCTGCTGTGGCTATCGTGAAGAGAAAACAAAACTTTTGAAGCTCGAACAAATGCGTAAGAACGATCGATGGTCCCTACGTTAGGTGTTTTCCGTAAAGACAAGTTTTGTGTGACTTTGGCTGTCCGGGTCAATTATCCGGGCAGAAACCGCACCGCATTCTTACTCGCCCAACGTGTGTATGGCGTCCACTTCTCCGAACACAGAGCTGTGCTCATCATCGAGCCGCCAATAGCCCTCGGGACCGTCGGCGTAGATCATGTCTTGGCCAACGATTGTGAGTGGCGATGAGGTTGTGTTAGTAGAGTGAGGTGAGTTGTTCTGTCGTTGACGGGTGTGGAAGTCGTGGTGGTAGTCCCACAGAACTTGGTTTGGAACGTCAAGTTGAACTCTCTCGAGAAGATCTTTGTTGTTGTGCAGTGCACAGTTCAGAGCGTAGAATGTATCTCGCGAGAGACTCGTAGGTTCCTGTGTGCGATGTTGGAAGATGAGCGTGTTGAAATTGGGGAGGCATTGCAGAATCCTCTCCCAGTCACTACCAGCTTCGAGGATGTCGATATCACGGTCAAAGACGTTACCGAGCTCGATTGCGTGGAACGGTGCGACGACAGCTAGGTACTCACAGTACACGCCGATTTGCTGCATAACAGCCATGAAGTGTTCACCATTCACCTTGTTGACATCGCTAGTAATCATGAGTCTCTTGAATAGACAG
This sequence comes from Neodidymelliopsis sp. IMI 364377, assembly GCA_027946375.1. Taxonomy (NCBI): domain Eukaryota; kingdom Fungi; phylum Ascomycota; class Dothideomycetes; order Pleosporales; family Didymellaceae; genus Neodidymelliopsis; species Neodidymelliopsis sp. IMI 364377. The sequence goes on from JAPEUT010000031.1 coordinate 51,046, forward strand.
ATGTGAACCAACGGTTTCGAACCGTTCAAGTACTGTGAGAGGCGGTAGACCGTGTTGGCATCGAGCGAGAGATACTCTCCACCCTTGTATGCGATCAGGCTAGCCTTTAACAGGTTGTCTAACTCTGGCCTATCGGCGAGTGTGGACCGTCGAGCCATTCGAAATCGGGGAGGCGATTGCTCTCCTGCCGAGAGAAAGGACCTATTGGGCGGCTGACCTCTGCAGAAGTCGCGGAGTTCACCTTCTGCATAAGCGGTTGGGCTAAGGATATCAGGAGTTTCAGGGTCAGTTTTAGTTGTACCAAATCTCTCAGCGAGGTCTGCGTAAGTTAGTTAGCCACAGTGGAAACAATTTCGAGTGCGCAGGGTGTTACCATTTCCTAGGACCAAGTACGCAAGTATGCTTGCTTCGGAAACAGATCGATCGCGGTTACCCTGTGGTGGCTGATGATTCTCTTTACCAGCTTCAGTGAGCTTGCCGGCTTCGAGATGCTCACGAAGCCCCTGTAGTTCCCTCCCCATGGCTGTGGATTCTGGTCGCTGGTAGTTTGGGGAGAAGGAAAAGTCTGGTCAGGGTGGCCTGCAGGCAAATGTAAGGTGCTGTGCTTGGCGCAGGGTAACAACAAACGCAGTGGACGCCTTCACACATCGTGAGCTCTTGGCACATGTATGGTGTGACGGACTGGCTGAGTCATGGACCAGCATGGTATCTGTAAAACATTGGCGAGATATCATAGTCTACAGCCATGCTGCAATGACAGGGTGTACTAGGCTCCAGTCCTGCCTTGTCCACACCATTCTCGCCTGGATATGGAAGCTGGGGAGAAAGTTAAAGAGGATAGGGTTAGCAAGAACAATCATCTCAGTGTAGATATATCTTGAAGAGTAGCTGTATGCCAAAGTACAATACCTTAGCTCTGCACAATACGCTCAGTCAAAGGTTGTCAGTCATTGAGGCAATGGTTTGTCGTTTACGGAGCTTCTATTGACACCCTGAAATACGAATTCGAAGTACATTCTGAACCCATCATCAGTCGATGTAGCTGTAACTTGAGTATAAGTGCAGTGGTGAAGGTGACGGTGGACACTAGACGAGATGAGTGATAACGATATTAGGCCGGAGTTTAGCCGAGCTGCACGTTGCACGTCCGGCCAATGTGCGTCATTGCGCGAGGCTCCGAGTGTTGGCGTGGGATGCGGGGCTCAACTTCAAGACTGGTTTTGCGCTTTCAGCCCCTCGACTCACGTTAATTCCTCAACTAATTGCTCCCGTTGAGTTGTTTATCCATCAATTGTCCTCTGAACCTGTCAATTTCAACCTTGCCTGTTCATTGTTTCGCTGGTTACCCCCACAACCCAGCATTCTTCGTTAAAGTGATAGCATTGGATAGCATCTGTAAGTCACCCTTCCCATCTCAAAAGCTACACGGTGCCCGGGGATTGGCGGAGGTTGTGGCTTTGTGACAGGGGCAGCTGTCATGCATGGTCTCCACAGCCATCACGTACCATTCCGCGCAGTGTTCATGTATTCGTCATACCCCGTATACCAGCGCTGACCGCTCACTCAGTATCCTAGATTATACCCTTTCTGTGCCATAACGCACTTCTCGTTCTTTCGCGAGTGCTTCGAGCGCCCCTAAAACCACCCCTACTCTACATACACCAACCGACACCATGGTTACTGGCGCAAGACGACCTCCCTCCCGAAAGGGTACAGCCCAATTTTTCCTTCGCTCCTTCTTCTCGACATGATGAGACACTTTGGCAAAGCCCATGCGCAGGGCTAACAATAGTACAGGTTCCATGGCGGACATGCCCCGGGATCTTAAGGAACAGATTGAGAAGCTCGAGGAGCTCTTCGTTGTTCCTACTCAGAAGCTGAAGGCTATCACGGATCACTTTGTCAAGGAGCTGGAGAAGGGTCTCACGAAAGAAGGTGGATCTATTGTGAGTGACCCATACGAAATTCAATTCAGGCTGGACTAACGGTATAGCCCATGAACCCAACATGGTGTATGGCGTTCCCCGATGGCCACGAGACCGGCCGATACCTCGCTCTCGACATGGGAGGAACCAATCTGCGAGTGTGTGAGGTCACTCTGACGGAAGAGAAGGGCGAGTTCGAGATCATCCAGTCGAAGTACCGCATGCCAGAGGAGCTGAAGACTGGCACTGCTGATGAGCTTTGGGGATACGTCGCAGACTGCCTACAGCAATTCGTCGAATACCACCACGAGGGTGAGCAGCTTGAGGACTTGCCCCTGGGCTTCACCTTCTCCTACCCCGCGACCCAGGAGTACATCGACCACGGCGTTCTCCAGCGATGGACGAAGGGTTTCGACATCGACGGCGTCGAAGGTCACGACGTTGTTCCACCCTTCAACAAGGCTTTGGCTGAGCGTGGAGTTCCCATCAAGCTGGCGGCTTTAGTCAATGACACAACTGGTACCATGATCGCCTCCGCGTACACCGATACCGAGATCAAGATTGGTTGCATCTTTGGAACAGGCTGCAATGCTGCGTACATGGAGGAATGTGGCGCTATCCCCAAGATTGCGCACCTCAACCTCGACCCCAAGCTCCCTATGGCCATCAACTGCGAATGGGGCGCATTTGACAATGAGCATCAGGTTCTTCCCCGCACACAGTACGATGTTATCATCGACAAGGAGTCACCTCGTCCTGGTCAGCAGTCATTCGAGAAGATGGTAGCCGGTTTATATTTGGGCGAGATCTTCCGTCTGGTCCTCTTGGATCTGCACAAGGGTCATGAGTGCACCATGTTCGAAGGCCAGGACGTGAGCAAGCTGGACAAGCCATACTCTCTCGACGCAGGCTTCCTCTCTGCCATTGAGGAGGACCCCTTTGAGAACTTGCTTGAGACTGGTGACCTTTTCCAGAGTAAGCTTGGTATCACATGCACGAAGCCTGAGCTTGAGCTTATCCGCCGTCTTGCTGAACTCATTGGCACACGTGCTGCTCGTTTGACCGCCTGTGGTGTTGCTGCCATTTGCAAGCACAAGAACTGGGACCAGACCCACGTCGGCGCTGACGGCTCCGTTTTCACCAAGTACCCCCACTTCAAGATCCGCAACGCACAGGCACTGAAGGAGATTCTGGACTGGCCCGCCAAGTACGGCAAGGGCAAGAACGACCCCGTCGAGATCCTCCCTGCTGAAGACGGTTCAGGTGTTGGTGCAGCTCTGATTGCTGCCCTCACCATCAAGCGTGTGAAGGAGGGGCAGCTTGCGGGTATCCAGGACCGCGATGCTATGCTGAAGATGGCAGGACAGAAGCCTCGAGGAGCATGAGCGAGACGGCCTATGATTCTATCAAACAACATGTATTGAGCAATTTAGATCGAGATTTAAGAACATATTCAACCACCTCAACACGAAGCGGTGAGAGGTTGAGCAGGTCACAACGGCGCTAAAGCTAATGGAGGCTAGACTTGAGCTATGTTCATGAACTTCCCTCAAGATCAGACTGAGGACCTTCTTGACTCGTTGATAACAACGCCCGTCATGTCAACACATCAGATAGCACTCCCAATCTCACAATTGATCATGTGAAAACCGCAATATCGCCCACCTCGTCGAACCCTACCAAACCGTTACACGTCACCCGGATCCGTCGGCGGCGAAGACGAGTAGCGCAAAAGAGTAGAGCTTCTTCTCAGCAACCGGCCCAAGTCGGATCTAGCCCTTGGTTGCCAGCCACTTTACACGTCTACGCGTACTCTTCGCGTTCAGTAGTAAGGTCAACGTAGGTTTCAGTACGCGAAATGACCACGAAATGGGCGCGCGCAAGGTGTTTTCAGCACCTGTCACAGAAACGTCAATGCTGTCAACCCCACTTGGGAAATACATCTTGACCTGGGTATCGTGAGTATACTGAGTAGAAATCATAGCCATCGCCGATCAGTACAACACATCACTATGGGGAAAGGTCGGAGGTAGCTTTCTGGCCGGGCCTGAAAGTGAAGAACTAATTCTGGGCGAAGTACAGTTGTCGGCCTGAGTTACGTGGACACTTGGGTCGAAATCTCCGTGAGTATGTCGCAGGTTAGAGTGACAAATCCACCAGTCCAGCAAAACTCTGCGGAAACATTCTAGGATATGCTTGTCGAAGACATAGAAGTTGCCACAGCTTCAGGGTCTCTGACCCTGATTTTCCTGCCTCAATGACGACCCGACCGTCATCCAGTGCACATCACAATCTTCAAAGTCTCCTGGAAGTATTCATGGAACGATTGGAGGGCCATGCATTCCCTGTCCGGCCAGGTGGTCGACTACACGTGTATGGTGGATCTTCTGTATACAGGACAGGGTACCATGCTCATAGGTCGGCTCCACCGGTCGTTCACACTAGGATACCGCTCTTCGAGGAGATCATACACCGCCACTCATGGCTTTGTTGTCTGGGGAACTTAAAGACCGCGTACCTCGTTTGCATGTCTTTTCTTCTGGTGTCGTATTCTAGAAATAATTGCTCTTGACCGGCTTGTGGCTGCGAGCTTTGGTTAGTGTCTGTGACCGAGCAGACCGCGATTCCCAACTTCAGCAACTACGCAAACAGCAAGACGCCGATCCGGGCGCGCGTCTGAGCCAAACTGACTCTTGACACTAACGCGCCTGATTGCGGTAGGTGTCAGATGTCCTGAATCTTGCTGCTCCATGGTTGAAACGTGCAGGCAAACGTTTTTAGCCGAAGACGCAGCTGCAGCGGCTAGGGCTGGATTTGCCCACTGCATGACATCTGGCCGCTCGGACTCCGAAACGAACTGAACTTCGGATGCTCGAACTCGGGTCAAACTGAACTTGGTGTAACAGAAGGCAAAGTTTGGGCTGCGGGTTCGGGTATGCGCAGGCGGCGGCAGCGGTTTGCGAAATTCGAAGGTTGCAGATTATGATGATGTCAGGCTGCGCCTTTGTTGATGTCGGTAATCACAAACACAAACAACGCGTGTCACAACAGCGGCTTGGGTCTATCGACGGCCTGATAGCTCGCATTTCGAGGTTCGACACTCGAAGCTGAAGATCAAGGGTTCAATAGACGTCATGACGGGATGATGGGGCTACCACCAACGGCAAGCGCAATCGATATGGTGATGGTCATCGAAAGCCGTGTCCTGGTGATGAGATCAAACATTGCACCCATAACAATAAATAGAACAATCTCTGACGGAGACATTGAACCCTTCTCCTTCCGACTCTGCCGGCTTGAAGCATCGATGACGGGTTAAAGTTTGGAATGAGATGGGTTGGAATGATCAACGCAGGTACTGATTGTATAGTCGTATACCGTATGCCATCTGCTTCATTTTGAGTAGGATGCAGGAATGAGGGACTGCCCTGAGCAATTTACCGCTCAGCACGAGAAGCGTTGCCGACCGGCGAGTCGCCGTGAGGGAGAGAGAGTGATCACGACATAACACGAGTGAACACAGCATGTGCTATTTTGTCTTCATGACGGCGGCTGTGGAGGTTGTCGCGTCGCACCAAGACAATCACCAGACCTGCGGGGTTCGGTGATGAACGTGGCTTTCTGAAGCCACGGAGCCCAAGAAAGATGATTGACAGGCACAGTGGCCTGTAGCTTGGCCGCCAACCCACAGAATCGATAGGAGAGGCCACCGAAAGGCCCGACAGGTGCTGCGTGGACAATCATAGTGTGGAGAACTAAGGCTGTCGAGGAGCTGTCGGTCCCTCAGCCTGTTCGTTGTCCTCGGCGGGCCGCTGCCGCATCGCCCCCTATTTGCATGAATGAGCACGAAATTACTTCATTTGGCCCTCGCGTGGGCTGCAAATGGGGCGTGCGATGGTAAAGGGGGCATCCCGGCGATGGTACTGCCCAGCGATGCTGCCGTGGTGCGAGCGTCTGGCCACCCATGCTTTGTTGATGGGATCGCAGATCAAAACACGTTCAACTGGTGTGGCGGTGGAGTAGGCAGACCGCCTGTTTGGGTTTGTTTACTGTCAACAGACGCGCCCGCGGCCAGCTCCCCAGCGAACGCCCCGGCGAACGCAGAGTCTGCCGTGGCAGTTGCGCAGTGAACGCAGTTCCTGCATTTGCACACATCCAAGCCGCAGCGTCCTCCGCTTCATGCTCCGCTTCAACAGGCGCGTTGCTTCAAGTTGTGCCTGGCAGCGCCGACTCGATTGGCTCACACGGCCGCAAAAACAAGCGCGAGTCGCAACGGCGGGCTGCCTGCAGGATGGCCTCGGAAAAGACAGCAGGCGCACGGGCGTTTTAGCGTCGTGCCAGCCACCGCCGTACTGTTTGCACCTACCAGTGCCTCCTACGCGTGCGCGCCTGTCTTTTCCCATATACCATCCCCGTCCGTCGATTCCGATCGCAAGAGCGCAGTAAGGGTCTCTCCATCGCCTTCGTTCACGCTCCGACTTAATTGTTGCGGCTCCGTCATCGTCCATCGACTCCTCTCGGTCGCGCCTGCCTCCACATTGGTCGCGCCTGCCGCCTGTCGCAACATCAAAACAACAGGCAATCGCATTCCGGCTCCGCGCCACCGCATCGAATCCGCCCACGACACGTCCACCTACGTCTGCCCTACCAGCACCGCGCAGCCCCTCTCGACCTCTGCGTGCTCTCGACAGGCCTTGCATGGAGTTCGAGCATCCACAGTCGGTCGTTGTTCGCTGAGGGGGCACTCCTGGTTGCGACGTGTAGGTCCACCGAAACGACCAAGCGCGCTGCTTTCTGCTGTCGCGCGCATTCCACGCCCTGCATTCTTCCGATCGCGCTGCATCCTGCTTCGCTGCAAACACTGCGACTGTGTGCTATCGTTATCGATTGAGCGCTGACCTCACCTGTCGTGCCACGCTGCTCGCTGTCTCCAGCGCGTCCGCCAACACCACGCGAGGACCAGCCACCCCGCTCGCCCACCACGACGTCTCCACCCACAACACCGCCAGCCACTCCCTCACCCTCACCTCTCACTTCTACGACCCCACCGCCCGCCACGACGCCTTCGTTCGCCATGGCCTTCGCCTCGTACTCGCCGCATCGCGAGGGCGGCACCATGCACCTGGACCTGCCGTCGCCTACCTATCGTCTGGACGGCACCCACTTCGCCCATCTGCAGCAGCTGCGCCGTTCTTTGTCGCGCTCCCCCTCAAAGCCCTCGCGCTTCCAGCTGCACAAGTCAGACTCGCCACGCTCACCCATCTCGCCTTTGGCCCTTGCCCGTGCCTTCAGCCCCAAGGCGCACAAGCCAACGAGCCCAATCAAGACACTGCCTGAATCACCTCTGGATCAGGCCGTGCCAGCCAAGAAAAAATTCACTCTGCGACGATCAACAGCAAACTTCAAGGCCTCGCCGCGCACGCGGCAGAAGTCGAAAAGCCCACGTCGCGTCCTGGGCGACTCCCCAACAAGTGGGAACTCGACAACACCATTCTACGCGCCACCAATATTCGGCCAGGAAAACACACCCGCGCGCCCATCCAGCTCTGAATCCCTTGAGAGCATGGACACTGACTGCAGGAAGTTCGGCTTGAACGACAAACCCATCAAGTTCGAGTTTGCGCAACGACGCCCTGATCTGTCACCTGGCGCGCCTGTCAAGTCAAGCCCTCTCAAGCGCAACGATGGCGTTATGAACTTGAGCGGGACCCCGACTGGGTTCAGCCCGGTCGCAAAGAGGAGAAGTTTGCACAGTGTCTCCAACCTCGGAACTGATTTCGAGAGTATATTTAATGAACCAATAGCGCGCAACAGTATACATGCAGTACAATCACCCATGGATAGCGATGAGACTCGAACCGAGTTCGACTTCTCGACGCCCATGAACCAGTCGCAATCGCCAGTGCGCAGGACGACATCACTGAGGAAGTCGACTGTGTTGCAGCGAAACGCGAACTCACCACGACCAAAGCCAGCATTTGACGGCGAGTTTGCAATGCCTGGCCTCGCAGCATCCAAGTCGAGGAACCGAATGTCTCTTGACAGCTCGCTTAACCAAAGTACTACACCCACTCAGACGCCCTTCCGCAAGTCCACATTTGACGCTGGGCGCATGGGATTACCTACACCGTTTGTGCGCAGCACTGCCGGCGCATCGCAACCACACCCGTTGTCGCACGCGCACACTCCATCTTCAACTACGTCAGGTGTCGGCGGGTTCACTCCTATGGCACCGCCGCGGGCACCCCACTTCGCAGCTCCACCCAGTCGGCCGAATGCAAGTCACCAATTTTCTCGGTCCCTACCAATCGGTGTGCCGCGACCTCACGCGCCAGAGGGAGATCATGACTCGTTTGACACGCCATTCAAGTCTGTGCAGGAGGTCCCAGTTGCATTTTCTACGGGTCTTCTGTCCAAGAAGAACCGCAATGCGGACGAGCCTACCAACGTTTATGTTATGCCTGACACTCCGTCGAAAAGGCAATCTTACCCTCCGGCACAAGCAGACAGAACTGATGTAATCGATACTCCGCTCGTTAAGCGAGGTGGAAGTCTTTTTGGTGACTTCAACCGACCACAGCCTCAGTTCGGCACGACCAGTACGCCATTTAGTGCGCATGTCTCGAAGTTCTCTACCGAATCGTTCGGTAAGGGAACTGGTGTCTTTGGCAACATGGGCGGATCGCTCCAACGCCGAGGAAGTTTTGTCAGCGTTGACGGCGATGATGAGCTCCCTGACAGCCAATCGCCAACTGCTAACCGCACCATGATCGACACCGATGCTAGTATTGACGACATGCCACCAACTCCGACCAAAGGACACGGTGCATCGAGTCGTCGCTCGAAGGAGAGCAGCTTGAGGCGTAAGACCTTCCGTTCGCGGCCTACTATCGGTAACGATACATTCGCGGCGCCAGAGGTCAATGATTTCAACTGTAAGTCGATTTCAACTACAATCACCGCAGCTTCGCACGACAAGAGTGCCTCGCCATCTGGTGGGCAACTCGAATCGGCGGAGTGCAACATTCCTCCTGTACAAGCTTCCTTCGCTCGAACTCGGTTTCTACGGCGTACGAACAGGTTGGGTCGCCCGTCACCGCTTTCGCAACAAGTGCTTCGTACAGCTTTACTTTCTCTTCTTCAAATGAGCAATGCTAACCAGACCCCAGCGTCCATGATCTCATTCGGCTCATCATCCCCGGGCTCTCCTCTGGACTCATCTTTCCAGCCGACCGAGACAAACCGATTGTCTATCGCAGGCCACAGGCGAGGTTCGATGAACTTCAACAGCAGCATCAGCACTCTCCCTCCAGCCACACCAACAACACCACGTGACCACTCCGTTTTCTTTGCCGAGGACAAGGGTGCCATCCCAATTGGACTGACTAAGAACGACGTTGACGAGGCGATAAGCTCACGGTTCCGTGAAGTCAAGGAGCTTGATGGCGGCGAAGGCGAGTTCTCGAAAGTTTACCGTGTCAGTCAGCCTGTACAGGGCTCGCCTCGAAACTCACCTGCAGGAAGCCAAGTATGGGTCGTCAAGAAGTCCAAGAAGCCGTACCTGGGTGTCGGTGACCGCAACCGCAAGATGCGCGAGGTTGAGGTCTTGTACGCCCTTCGTGGTAACGACCATGTCTTGAACATCAACGACCACTGGGAGCACAACTCCCATTTGTACATACAGTCCGAGTACTGCGAGGGCGGCAACCTACGCCGATTCCTCGATACTGTTGGATACAGCAGCCGTCTCGACGATTTCCGCATTTGGAAGATATTGCTGGAATTGTCACAGGTAAGCAACACGTGACCATGCAGTAGACTAGTACTAACGTTCGAAAAGGGACTTACCTTCATCCACAACTCGGGATACATCCATCTTGATCTGAAGCCAGCCAACATCCTCATCGACTTCGGAGGCTCCTTGAAGATCGCTGACTTCGGTCTTGCCAGCTCATGGCCCGCGCCCAAGGGAATCGACGGCGAGGGTGACCGACATTACCTTGCTCCCGAAGCTCTTTGTGGCCGTTTCGACAAGCCTGCCGATGTTTTTGCCCTCGGCATGATGCTTACTGAGATCGCCGGCAACTGCGTAATTCCCGAGAACGGCACCTACTGGACAAAGCTTCGGTCTGGTGAGTTCGAGCACGTACTGCCAAGTCTTACTTGGAGCGCCGACAGCAGCACCCTGAGCCGCGATGGCAACGGTGATCCGATCCCGGAGAACAACGTTTCTCTAGACACCTTCCTCATGTCGGATACTGACATCGACCCCTTGTCCACGGTCGAGGTACGGGCAGCCTCAAGCCCGGAGGAGGACCTTGCCCGCGCACCCAAGTTCATGATCGATTACACCGACCCGAACACGATGGACCAGGTCGTTAAGGCGATGCTGCATCCAGTACCAGAGGAGCGACCGACGGCTGAGCAAGTACTGCAGTGCTTCGGTTGCCAGTGGGTCGATCACAGGAGACGAGCGGGAGCTACCGTCTACGAGGGTAACTTCGGGCCTGGCGAGGATGTGCTGGCCACCTATGCTCTTGAAGACGTTGACGCTGACATGATGGACATGAGCTAAGCTCTTTACACGTCTTCTGCCAGTAGCCATCACTCTCCGCGCTCCACCTCTTTTGCACTCCTGTTGGGTATGCTGAAGATCTTCATCGCTCTACCAATATTCTGCTGCATAGTGCATCTCGACTAGCACTATGCCGACTGTTTTCATTTGTATTTTTTTTTTCCCTGGCGTTCACGAGCAAGCGGGAAAAGCATCAACATACTGTTGCTTCTATGACTCTATTTCCAGGAGTTGTTATTTCTGTTTATGACTTTCACAGCCAGATGCCTCTAGGGTAGGCATGTCTTTTTTGGTCTGGGTTTGAGGAGTTTTGCGTTGCATACAGCATCCCCCAAGGATACCTTCGCAGCTGGAAATGCGCGAACTGGGGACTGGCGTTTACTTTGCTCCTTTCTGAAACGCTGCAACGATTATGGCAACGATTATCTTTCTGTAGTATTGGTGGATGGGCGGTATTACGATTGGATGTTGAGGGAAATGGGTGGGGGAGGGACTGGAGTCGGGGAGTATGGCGGATCTCGAGGGTAATGTTGGAAGAAACAATATCACGATATCATGACCATTTGAAGGGAAAATTTGCGCGATTTTGCAACTGTGATGTATGTGATGTCAAACTAACTTCATCCCAGGTAGCTAGCAGTAGTTGCAGGTCATGTGAGAGGGGGGACAGGGAGGCGGTGGACATTCACTGACTCGTTACTTGGCTTGGGGAAGGCGGCGCTGTTGCACGAACATGTGACTTTGTCACCGCAAAATCCATGCAGCACGCATTCATTGAGTAGCTGTCTCATCAATCAGTTGTCGAGAGAGATATACCGAAACATCCTTCCCAGTCGAAGTCATGACCCGTCCGCGAATCTTCCCTTTACGATACTCTTTATCTTCACAGAATTGTAGTGTCGTTCATTTGCAGGAGATTGGGTTCGATCCAAACAAGCAGAATTGTTGTGAGTATTATACCTAGCTTGCTTGAGGAGGGTTCCAAGGTGGAGTTGTCTTGGCTTGGAGAACGAAATTACTTACGTACTTTACTATTTATTCTTGTAATAATACACCACAGTGTAATGGCTTGAGAGGAAGGAGAATGCATGGCAGGTGCAGAGTAGAATGCCATGAAGCTGCACGTTCCCTTTACAGCAGAACGGATATATTCGCACCACTTGAAGGTTCGAGACTGCAGGGAACGTGCCTATACACAGCTACTAGCATTCTCGGTTATGAAGTATATGGCAGATTCTGTACATTTTCACAAGTGGTACTGTTTGATTGTGCGGGCAGATTGAGATTGCTTGGAAATTATGGCATTGTGTGTATCGTGTAGACTCTAATCGAAAACTCCAGCCTAAATATGTACAGAAGAAGTTTTTAAACGCCCTCCCGGATGTCGTTAAAAATACGCATTTAATAAACAGATAACCTCCCATCATAAAGCAAGCACTCTTACTTGCACATTACAACTCTTTTACACGCCTCATGTCGTCTAGCAGTAAGACGCATTGGTGGCAAGGGTAATGACACCCTGGTTGATGAGATCAATGTAAGACCAGTACTCGCGCTGAGTACCCTCGCCATCAACAAGAGCGGTGGAGTAGGAAACTGCAGTCCAGAAAGTACCGCCGGAGACGTACTTGTTCCATGCATAGCGCTGGGTATCGAAGAGTGCCTTGCGGCCGCCAAAGGTGTTGTTGTACATGGTCTGCAGACTCCACTCACCGACGAAGACGGGAAACTTGGTTTCCTCGGCCAAGTAAGCGGCCTGACCGCACACGGCGGGGTTGATGTACTGGGAGTAGGCGCCGGCGGCAGCGAAGTAGTAGACGTGCGAGTCGAAGACAATGTTGGAGCCGGTGTTGTAGAAGGGAGCCCAGTACGAGGCGCCCTGGAAGCAGTCTTGGATCATCATGGGAATGCGCGAGTCCACCTTTGCGATCTTTTTGAGGACGCCGTCGTGGTAGGTGTTGATCCAGTCGGTGGCCTTGGTAGAGAGACCGGCGGGGGTGCCGAAGCCAGCGAGGTTGTCAGAAGCCTCGTTGATGGGTGCAATGGTGAAAGAAGACATGTGACCGCTGCTCTTGATGAAGTTCAGAACACCGTCAACTGCCTGGAAGGAGTAGTCGAGGTTGGTGGCGTTGTAGAACCAACCTTTGTGACCCAAAGCTTCACCGATATCGAGGCTGTTGACACCGCCGGGCAGGGAGTGGAGACCGACGACGATGTGCATGTTGTACTTGCTGATAGCGTAGTCGGTGATGGTCCTGAGGAACTGCTGCTGGTTGCCGTGGTGGAATGAAGAGCCAGGAACCGAGACCCATGCTGCGTAGGTCGTCGGGATACGGAGAGTGTTGACACCAACGGATGCCAACTGGTCGATCGTGGATGTGTTCAAGAAGGAGGCATAGCGAGCCTCAAGGATGGGACCGCACTGGCTTCCGAGAAGTTCGCACAGAGTCCACTCATCAGGAGCAGCATCACCGCCAACGGAGGACCACCAGATAGGATCATGGGTCTTCTCCTTTGCAAGCCATCCACCGAGGTTGGCACCGTTGGCCTTGAAAGTCTTCCAGTTGACGAAGCCGGAAGCCTTAGGGAAGGTCAGATCGTGGATGATGTTCTTCACGATGACGTCGACTTTCGGGAAAGTGAATGGACACTGATTGTGGTAGTTGAGGGCGTCGCCGTGGCTGTTACCGTTGGTGTGCTGCTTGATGCCGAGAGAGTTCAGCAGCTGGGTAAGGTCGTTGGTGAGAAGTCCAAGGATGCTACTGATGAGCCCTGGAGCTGGAGTAGGTGCAGCGACAACGCCACTGGCCAAAAGAGCGGCACTAAGAGTAGTGGAGAGCTTCATTTTTAAGCAGTTGAGGAAAGAATGTGAGTATGATCGGTGATGAAGCTGGTTGTGATGGAGGAATATAAGCCGGGGCAGAATTCACTGTTTATACACATTGGGAGATGTGTGCTAGGATGCCGGTAGCTACAGAAATGATCTGACCCGCGCCAGCAATGCAGATCGGACAAACAATTTAGTGCGATGACAAACCTTTCCGGCAGCTGAGTTGACAGATCATGAGCTGCCTAGATGATGCAGACCCCAGCATAGTCCTCGATCCAATGTGGTAATCCCGTGGCATCGCACAAGAACCATCGCCTCGAGGGGACAGTTAGAAGTGCAAAAACGATTCAATGAAGATTGCACTGCGTTGTGCTATACCTAACAAGGACTGCTAACGGAGCTATTGGAAACGGTACCTGCTCTAGCACCGGTCTGATAACGACGAACGATTGGCTTGCGGCTATGCAACGGCTGTAAGGCTGTCATGCCCAAGGCTTAACCCCCATGTCTGGAGGCGACACTAGAGTCGATCTTAGGTCTTGTTCCAAATAAGGCCACTTCACCGTGCTCGGCGACTGAGGCTTGAGCGGATGTCGAGAAGCAGAGGCAGTTGTTGGTGTTTGCCTACACTTGTAAATGTCGTAGTCTCTTGAGAACGCCTTCGTTGCATAAGCGATGAGACGCGAGAGAGCTCCAGCAGTGAGATATGAAATGAATACAAGTCCGAAACTCACCAACCGTGAGCCCCAATATCATGTGCCGTATTTCTGTAAGGCGCGTTATGGGTCTTGGTGCCGGTGACGTCTATAGATCTCAACCGGGCACCTGGACCTATTGCCATACACGAGATCGGCTCGTGGCATCCCGGAAGCATACAGGGATTTCTGATCTAAGAGAGAAACTTCACTTCTGGTGTCGATTCCCCTGACATTAGTGCAACAAATGTCCGCGATCTTGCCTTCCATGCGTTGTACGCGTAGCATCGTACAACATGGATCAAGGGTCTGGCGTGCCCGTCAACTAAACATTTACACTAGAACCTTGAATTCAGTACAGCTCAACGCAGGAACAGTGGAGATGAAAGAAGTTTGCATCCAAAGTAGCGTACGAAACAGTGAAAACTGCAAGGTGCATCCGCCTGTTGGCGTTCTCGGCCGATTCATGGGTGGCGAGCGTCGTGCCGGTCGGCGGGCGCCGGCGACTCATGGCGACGGCATTTTGTGGAAGGCGAGGCACGGTACAGTCCGAGGTCCCAAATATTCATCTGAGCCTCTCTCGTCCTGATCTCTCGGCAATTGAGTTAAAGTTCAACTCCAGCGGCTTGAGCCATGGTTGACCAGCGGTACTGTAGTTCGCTACTCCACGTAGTCCACACTTGCCACCATTGTCGGCATGGCCTCCGCTGGAGCTACATTGGGCGAGATGTTGCATGTATATCGGACATCATCGAAGGTCTGGAGATTTCACTTGGAAACTTGAGTCCAGATGATCTCGACCTGCGCAGGTCTCATTGAATATCAACAACTTCTCAGCTGCAGACTAAATCCAACTTATGCCTCGTTGCAGAGCTGGATTCGATCCCCGACACTAAACTGTTCGATATTGTAGTTGATGTAAGTGTACAATACCAGCACCACGATCAACACACAGAGCGATGCTTACTTAAGGTTGCATTTGGAAACCTCGGTACTCTAGATCTGCGCACGAACGTAGATCGATACAGTTGTCTGTGTGCTTGAGCGGCGACAGTACTAGCACCGCTAATGGTGTGCGTTGATGAGGTCGGGACCAGATGCGGCTGGTAGAGTCGAGTAGTCAAGCCATAGAACAGTCGAGAAGACAGATAGTCGACCGGTCTAGAAATCGAGTGGTGCCCAAGGAGTGAAGATTGCAAGAACCGAACACTCAGCACGGCAGTATATCAGCCACCGCGCAACAGGCCCCGAACGGTACAACACTTTGGGCTGCACCGCATAGTCCCTTGGACCAATATGCTCTCTTTGTCTTGTGACGACCTTAGTCTTCCTTGCCAGCTCGCTTCAATAGTCACCGAGGCGTGCTCCCAGGTGACGTTGGTCTCTGCCATCTCTTGCTACTCATCTCGATAAGTGTAGCTTTGAATACAGACACATAGCCCTCTTGGTCTTCCATGCAACAATCAGACATGGTTGTTAGTAAGTAGAGTTAGCTTCATAGGCTGTGTCTTCGCAAGGCTGTAGCGGGTTGTGTTCGTGATCTGAAGTGGATTCTAGGATGCAAAAACATAGTAGTGGAGTCTGACAGGCGGTAAGAACCGGCTGGTGGTAGAACAGACACTCATATCGCGGAGAAGCCTCGCAGTCGAAGCAGCTACGTCTCTTTGTGTTGAAGACGAGGCGTCGAGGTGTTTGGCAGAGTTGAGGCAGCTGCGTGCTATTCCTGGAGTAGCCTAAAGTTCTCTGTCTCACAGACTCCCCACAGGCATCTAAAAAGTGGATGCTGGTACCCCATTTTTCTGCAACCAAGGAGAGCGAACTGGCTGAGTACGAGGAAGTTCGAGGTGGTGCCTGCCGTCAGTTTATTGTCGTTCTCAAACGACGAATTTGTAAAGCACTTTTATGAACTGACGTGGTGTTGCAGCCCTGCATGCAGTCGAGAAATGCACGTCACCAGCGCTCCGATTCGCCAATGCCAACTGGATGGATTGCACATGCATAGCTTGGCGCCAGCCTCATCCTTTGGACGCAAAACTGCCGGCAAGTGGTAATAGCAACTGCAGGCTCTTCACTGAGGCTCCGTTGGCGAGGGCATCGCAATCCACAACTTGCACGCATCTGTTGACATCTGCGACCAGGTGCGCAGCACGTGGGTGTGACGATTGGCTGCTAAGCAGTTGGTCCCCAGCTGCTAACGCTCCATCAGGATTCTGCGCTACAGCCGCGGGGAGCTTCCTGTTCAAAGCTTGTCCGTCTTTCGCTGGCTCCCGCAGGCTTGGGACGTTGTATCACATTCTTATCCTGTCCACCGCACCGTCTGAAGTACGTCGAGGTGTCCCGTCGCGCACACATTGCCCGTCATGAGGTTCGTTTAACACGCCCGGCACCCGCTGACGTCCTCCTCCAATCGCCGCGTTGTTGTTTGGATAACAAACGGGCACTAACGCACCTTCCGCGTAGGTTCGGCCAGCAGCTCAAGCAGTCGCTCAACAAGGACTGGCTCTTCTACTACATCGACTACGAGGACCTGAAGACGGCCCTGCGCGTGCACCACACATGGGACGAGAAGTCGGAGCAGGGCTTCGTAGAGCAGCTCGAGAAGGAGCTCGACAAGGTCTACAGCTTCGTGCGCGTCAAGAGCGAGGAGATTATCCGTCGCATAGCAGCCTCGGAGAAGGAGGTCAACACTGCTGTCACTCGCTCGCGGGAATATCTGCAGTCGCAGCAGGGCGCGCGCGATGAAGACCCATTCGAGGAAGATTTCGATCTGCTGGAGGAGGATCTCAGCGATGTCATTGCAGATGTCCACGACCTGGCCAAGTTCACCCAGCTGAACTACACGGGCTTCCAGAAGATCATCAAGAAGCACGACGTATGTTTGCATGCGCTGGAGAGACACCAATAGACACTGACAAGACCTCCAGAAAAACACACGCTGGGTGCTCCAGCCCGTCTTCGCCGCCCGCCTCAAGCGCAAGCCCTTCTTCCAGGACAACTACGACAACTATGTGGTAAAGCTGTCCAAGCTATATGATATTGTTCGTACGCGCGGCAACCCCGTCAAGGGCGACTCCTCCGCTGGTGGCAAGCAACAGAACTTTGTTCGCCAGACAACTAAATACTGGGTCCACCCTGACAACATTGTCGAGCTCAAGCTCATCATCCTCAAGCATCTGCCTGTCTTGGTCTTCAACCCTAACAAGGAGTTCAATGAGGAAGATGCGTCCATCACATCCATCTACTTCGACAACACAGACACATGGGAGCTGTACGAAGGTCGTCTCAAGAAGACCGAAGGCGCTGAAGCTATCCGTTTGCGTTGGTATGGAGGCATGAACAGCGACACCATCTTTGTTGAGCGAAAGACCCATCGTGAAGACTGGACTGGTGAGGAATCGGTGAAGGCACGTTTCAAGCTGAAGGAGAAGAACGTGAACGACTACCTCAAGGGTAAATTGCTGCCTTCGAAGGTCTTCGAAAAGGAGCGCAGGGAGCAAAAGAGGCCCGAGAAGGATATTGCGTCGGATGAACAGCTCGCTCGCGAGATCCAGTACCGTGTCATCGATCGCAACCTTGTACCCGTCACACGCTCTTTCTATCACCGCACCGCCTTCCAGCTTCCTGGAGATGCGCGAGTCCGTATCTCTCTCGATACCGAGCTCACCATGACACGTGAGGACAACTTGGATGGCAAGAAACGTGCCGGTGACAACTGGCGACGCACAGACATTGGCGTTGACTGGCCTTTCAAGCAGCTTCCTGCTGAGGATAAGGAGCTGTTCCCTTACGCTGTGCTCGAAGTGAAGCTCCAGACTGCAGCCGGTGCAGAGGCGCCGCAGTGGATTCGAGACCTGACCTCGTCGCACTTGGTGGAGGCTGTTCCCAAGTTCTCCAAATACATCCACGGAACCGCAACCCTCAACCCCTCGAGGATTGACTTGATCCCTTACTGGTACCCTCAGATGGACGTGGATATCCGTAAGCCCGTTAGCCATAAGTTTGGTATTGAACGACCAGGCCACAGCAACGACATCAGTACTAGTAACACTCTGGACGACGACAGTGACGACGACGATGCCGTTCTTGGCCTCCCTTCTGCTAACGGCAGCCAAGATGACGAGCAGCTCAGAAGGCTTCGCGAAGCTCGCGATGTCATGGAGCAGAACGAGATCGCGCGTACACGGGAATATGGTACCCTGACTAACGGCAACGACCCCAACGCTCTCGACGTCGAAGAACGTGTTGCAGCCCAACACAACCGTGATAACGATTATCCCATCTACGACTCGGATAGCGACGACGAAGAAGATGACCTCGAGGAAGCTAAGCGCGTCGGTGGTCTCCGTTACGCAAGGAAATGGACAGAACACACAGCCAAGAATGTAGGCACCGCAGTCATCAACGGGGTCTCTCTTCTCTTCCATCCCAAGCCCACCGATGTCGGCGAAGGCGGTTTCTCACTCGGCGTACCAACCTGGAAACAGCAGGGTGAAGTCAAACGCTTCAAGGCGCCCAAGGGAAAGCGCATCCACGTCCCCGTCCGCGTCGAGCCCAAGGTCCAGCTCGCAACCGAGCGTACCTTCCTCTCGTGGCTCGAGTTCAGCATCCTCATCGGTTCCATCGCTGCCACGCTGCTCAACTTTGGTGATGGACTAGCGTTCGCAGCTGCCTGGGCTTTCACCATCATCGCTTGTATCGCACTACTTTACAGTGTAGGACTGTACCTCTGGCGTGTCAAGAAGATTAAGGAGAGGAGAGCTGTTGTGTACCACGATAAGTGGGGCCCAACTCTGCTCTGTATTGGACTGCTGTGCGCTGTGGCAGTCAGCTTTGGGTACAGATTGGGCAAGGGTGGATACGATGGAGGCTTGAAGGGAGACTTGAAGGGCAAATTGGGTGCTTAGATGGGGATATTGTCTTAGGGGAGACGGTTTGGGTTCGGCGACGTAGGGCTTGGAAAAGTCTGTACGGCGCGAGGAGGGTCTGTGTTAGAATAGCGTTGTTGTTATATTCTTGTATGCTTGTGAGAAATAGTCAGTTGCCACTGACCTGAGTTATCGATAGTCGGTATTGTAGTACAATGCCCAGAATGATTGAATCTCAAATATGTTCTGCGCACTACCGAGTTATATAGTAGTTTCTGACCATCTGCCATTTCCTTCGCACATAACATGCGCTATCCATCAGTCTATGCTTCGAAATGGCAAACAACATGCAGAAAATATGTAACGGTATGTGTCGATACCTATACACATGCCCATCCACGCCTGATTAAACAAATGCGGAACGCCGAATGCTTGCAACGTGAGATCGAGTGTAAATGCCAGACTAGGGTATTGGGGTATTTCGTGTATGAATAAATAATGCTGGGGTCGCTGAATGCACCAACGCTATGCTGTAAAGTCAGAAACAAGAAAAAACAAGGGAAGTTTGGGTTTTGTTGAATGCAACTCGGGACGCCATGCCGATGAGTGGTGAGTGGTAGTCGCCGGCAACGACAACTCAGAAATTCGTGGTTTTTTTCTCCCAATTTTCCGTGAGCCTGCAGGTCTTCTAGGATTTTTGACCTGTCGGTTGTGTACGTCTTGGAGTCGTTGGTCGTGATTTAGATCGTGAGCTCTTCCTACTGGTGGGAGGGGAGATGTGAATTGCTGAGTCTTCATCCTTCAGCTCGCCCGTCAGCCACTGACCCATGTGTGTTTGCCAGCGCCTAAGGTTGTCGTTTTTTGTCTCCTCGCGTAGCCGTCGGTGTCGCACAAGACGCTCTGCGATTTGCTGTAGGACGATCTTTGGTGGTTGATATTCCCTCACACCATCCAGTGTTTCAACATGATCGCGTTTCAAGTATTTCTCCGTCGCATCCTCCATCCGTGACAGAGTTTTGCCTCCAGGAACTACTTTCTCTTCACTAGACTGAGTATTGAACCAGGTTCCTTTCTCCCAGTTGTCCAGCGCTAATCCCTCAAGTCCTTGATCAACGTTCAGACGCTTGTACCATCGATGCTCGCCCTTTGCGATAGTGCGCATTGTCTTGTGTCGAGCTTCGCCTTCAGTGTACTTGATCAAAACGTTCTTGAATACTGCGAACTTCTCGCTCCATTTTTGCAAGAGCGGTATCCTTCCCAGAGGACCTGGCCAAACAGCTGCAAAGCCGTCGTTGTTATTATTTGGGCGTCCAGTGCCAATCGACAAAAGCAGAGCCGGTTCATGCTCGTCTCCTCTCAGCGACGCATGTTCGCTGTATGCTGCATACGAAGGGTTGTTCTCTCGGATTCCACCATCTTTGAAGCCTTTAAACCCGCGTTGCCTGCCAACATCCGCAATAAGCATGTCAAAGTAGAATGGCGCTGCTGACGTCGCTCTAGTCACCTGCCATATCTTGAGCTTGTCTGCACCTTCGTTGTACGGTCGAACCCATGGCGGAAGGACATCTTGGTCATATCGATGATTATAAGAGCGGAGAAGGTACGCCTCGTCTATCTGGCCGTTGTGTGTTGCAGTAAGGCAGATTCTAAGAAAGTTAGTTCCAGACTCTAATACTCGGCTGTATAATTAGAATGAGTCAGGGTTCCCACTTACGATTGGCATATCCTGTCGATAGGCTGAATAGGCGCTGAGATGAAAGAGTCCTTGTGGATCGAATCACTGTTCACAGTCGAGGTTGCAGAGGGGATGGGCGAGTTTTCGTCTACTGGATCCCAGTCCCATGGATGCCAGTCTTTGCCATCGCAGTTCGGGTGGAGCTTGCAATACTGGCTTACGATGTCTCGCACGGCCTTCTCAAGCGGCTTGTGGTGATATTTCGTCGCTAGAGGGAGGATGTTCCGTCGATGTCCAAAAAGCTCGTGGCCGACGCGTCGATAAATCTCAAGACATTGTGGTACAGTCATGCGCAGACGTGCTAGCATTACTGAGATGAGGCCACCTGTGCTAGTTCCGTACATGAAATCGAAGTAGTGGCATGGCAATAGCTCGTTCTCGTTGAACTCTTTGCGCTCGCTGCCAGGCACAGGTCCCTCTTCCCGCTGCAATCGTTGCTCGCATTGCGCAACCTCATGCATGAGTCGTTGGACTATGAGCAGGCTAGAGTAGCCCCGTATGCCTCCACCGTCTAAGTATTGTTAGCGTTCCACACTTGTTTGCAGCGCGTAGTTGGGGGCAATGCGCTTGCTTCGAATGCATCGGACTGAGTGTCGCGACCATTACCTCGACAAGGCCTGCGCGCGCACAACAACAATGTACGCACCTAGTGTCAAGACCAAGTCCTCCCAGCAGTTGTTCTTGTCGACAGCGTTTCTCCAGGATTCCCCAGTCTTATCCGTCATTGTCGCCGAGGTTCCCGTGCTTCGGATGCTTAGCGGCCGCAACGGCGAGTCGTGGGGGAGTAGCAGCGACATGGCAAGGCTGCTTGCGGGTACTATGTAGGCAAGTTTGTCTGACCGTGATGGCGGTCCCAGGAATGAGGTTCTTGCGGGTCGGCTGTGCGCGCAGCTGTCCGGTGGCAGAGGGCTCCCTGGAGGTAAATAAGGCCACAAGGAGCCGCATGAGCAGCTGCGCGCCCCGGAACCAAGGTGTGTAGTGGGCGGAAGCGGGAGTGGCTGATACGCCTGCAAAGTCAAGTGCAGGGATAGACGCGCCTGATTCGTCTGCCGGCGTTCTGTACGACTGCACTGCCTGGGAGGTTCCTGTTTTGACAGATGTTGGCTATGAAATGGCGTTTTGGCGCTCGTCTATCGAGTCGGTCACTTCTGAGAAGCTCTCAGGGGCTGCAGGAACCTGTGCAACGGTGACGAGCACAGTGATGAGCTCAGCTGCGGGCCGCATCTCACGCATCTGGCGCGCAACGCATCATTTTGATCGACGCGGTGGACAGCTGCCTGCGATGCGAGCTAGTTGCATTGCTGCCTGCCAGAAGGAGAAAGGACGGGCAAAGCCTGTGCGCGCGACTACTCGTACCAGAGGAGGACCGATAGTATCCAGCATCACTCGTAAGACGCCTCCCAGGTGACCGAGTACAAAAGTGCCCTTGCCCTGCCCACAGCCAAGCGAGTCTCCAAAGATGCTTGCTGGTCACACCAAAATCACCGGAGAGTGTCATCCGGACGGCGAGACCTGGGTTCCAGTTTGCTCGGACCGTTTCTTTTCTTTGCGAACATGCATCTGCTGCAATTTGGCGCGCTGAAAGGGTCTCACAACGTCCAAGATGCGCCGTAGCTGCAGCTCTGCAAAGCCAACAACGGCATCACGTCTGCCAGCCTCTGTAACTGAGTAACGCTTGGAAGTCATCACAAGCTGGCTGCAAGGCAAGCTTGCAAACACTCCCGTCATCACATAAGAAGAGTGAAAGTTCGCAACCAATCACGGCTCCACCAGGCACTGTTGTTGTCTCTCACCAATCAGAGACGGACCTCGCCGGTCGCAGCCACTCGTTTGCCATTATTGCCCTGCAGAGCCCTCAAGAGGCGCAGCCGTTGTGACGCAACCCCGTCACCGTTCCTTCCAGTCCAGACCGCTCACTCCACCTTCTGCCTTCGCCTTTGCTTGACCATCACCAGATCACGCACCCACCTACAAAGCCAACTCAGGCCCACGGTCCTCCTTGTAGAACCGCAAACAAACACCGAGCGCCCACTTCGCAACAGCCCTATCTACCCACCGCCGGGTCTCAGCCTCATCTACTCGGCTTTCATCCGATCTTCATGCACGCAAGCATGACCTTCCAGTCCACGTCCACATCGGGTACCGCGTCCAGCAAAGCCAGTAGCCTCTTTGATCTCGATGAGAATGGCAACAAGTCTATTCTTGTCTACAGGTATCGTTCAGGAGCCAAAGGCCTAGAACTCACCACCGAGAGAGCTCTGTGTGCTGAGCTTGACCAGCGTAAGTAGATGGCGCAAGTACGCAGTGTTTGCGAAATGTCTAACATGCCATGACAATAGACCCCAACTTGCCTTTCATGCGAGTCACTAAGAAGCCTATTCCTCGCGGCGTCAGTCGTATGGACATCCACCAGGAGGATCTCTATCTGCCTGAGGAGAGGGAGCGGTTTGCTGACCAGATCGCTATCAACTCCTGCGTCGCTAACGTTGGTCTGCCCACCATGGCCAAATGGAAACACATGCTTATGGGCAGCTATGACGACCTCTTCATTGTCTTTGAGTCGCACACGCCTACTCCCGAGACGTCAAAGGACAGCTCGCCAGAGTCCTCACAGCACGTGAGTCCTGCGGCGACCTTCCCTTCGGAGACGTAGTTGCGTTCGGATGTGTAGGCCGAGCGCGGTAGGGCTGGCTCGCCTTCTATCTCTGGACACGGCACTTGAGCCGCACTGTTGCTGTCTCACCTCCCTTCGATGGCGTAATCCACGCCTGACAGCCTCTGTGGGGTCATGCATCGCCGCCGATCGATCTGGACTGTCGTCATCTTAAGAATAGTAGCCGTCGCCAGCCGCTGCCACCGCACCTATCTCCTAGACTTCTCTTTGTATACGTTCCTGTCTCTACAATCATCGATACCCCGAGCATGTCTCACAAACAAAGGCGCTGGACGGAGTTTGGATCTCTTTTGGCACAACCATTTGGAATACACACATTTGCCTTCATGCATCATTCTCCCTTGAGGTAACAAGCAAAAGCGCTTCGGTGACGGATCTTTCGTAGCTGCGAGTCATGCTCGTAGATGAATTTTCAAGACTTTGAAACCTTAGGCTATGAATGCGTCCCGTAGGATTTGAGAAGACCTGTGTGATACTTTTTTAGCTGCATTGGTGGCAACAAAGACGTTTTGGGGTACAGTCTCTCATGCCGCAGAGAAGCTCGGCCGCAGTAGTGTGGCAACCACATTTCCTTACTCTCTAAAGCTGCAGCCTGGAGGCATCTGAGGAAGATCCGGCAATCCTCCGTTGTAGCCAAAGCAGCTTGTAGTTTCCAAGAAGTATACGGTACTGACTTGGTCATTGCCATGGTGCTCAACAATCAGTCTACTAACTTGAACATCTTACCACCCACACGATCCCACTCATTGTCCCATCTGTTCTCGCTCTCCTTCAGCGCGCCCTGCTTCAGCTTCTTCAACAACTCCGCTTTAACACCAAACAATTCGAGAAGCTGCTGTGCCAGCTGCTCGGAGCTCTCAAATCCCTTGCCGTTAACGTCTTCTTTGACGAGTTCAGGCCATGCTTCGAATTTTCCCCATCCCACCACTGGTAAGCCTGCGCCAAACATGTCCACGACTTTCATGGGTAAGTCGACGCCAGAAGATGAAGTGTGCAGCGATACACCTAGGTCAGCGGCAGCAAGAATCGTTGCATAATCTTCGGGTGTGAGCCATGCTGTTTGGATGATAACGTTGAGCAGCTTCTTGTCCTGGCTGAGCGCCCGAATTCGATCGAGGTAGTGCTCCTTCTGTGGGCCCTTGCCGGTTATGATTGCCAGAATATTGGGTAGTCCAGTCTGTGCGGAGGCTTGGGCTGAGTAGGCACAGAGTGCGTCAAGGAAGAGTGAAAAATCCTCATCTGCAGTCCAGGATGTCGAGCTCACAATGAGCTTCCATGGTGCCTTGGGGGCTGCAGTGAGGTCTTGTGCGTATTGCGCTGTCTCTGGGAGGCGAGACAAGAAGTCGAGTCGCTCTTGAGAATCAATGGGGCGGAACATTGGGCCTGGGCGGTCATGGAGGGCTTGTGCTGTCACGCCGTATGAGTCTTTGAGTACGCGGGCCATTGCATGGGTGACCGTGAAGTGATATTTTGCAGCCTTTGCAAAGACTTTCTCGTACAAGGCTGAGATCTTTACAAGAGGATGGCTGCTGCCGAGTTTGAGGGCCAAGATGGAATAGCCAAAATTGTGCCAGTCGATGACCAAATCTGTGTTCCGGATGAAACAGACGAGGCTTGCAACAGCAAGGGTGGGTATCGAAGGAGGGTTTTGCACGAGCATCCATCTTCCAGGCTGTGTACGATAGCAAAGAGCGCGGTAAAGGCTTCTGACTTGCCATAGTACTTTCAAGGGTGCAATAATAGGAAACAGCAACTTATTGCTCGAACGGAGAAAGGAAGGTGCTGGCACCAGTGGCACAACCTCGATCAACGGGTTAGAAACAATGTCAGGATGTATCTCTGATTCTGCAAAGCTGTTAGATTATTCGATTTTTGTCACAATTCATGGTATTCATGACGCACCCTGATAGCCGATGAGAAACACCCTACCGCCGTGTTTGGCGATGCTCAGAGCATGGTACTGCATGCGGGGTGATCGTCCAATGTCTCCCAGGACTACCACCTGCACCGTCCTGCCTTGCTTGAACTGTATAGGATCGCTACCGTCTTTGCTCTTTACTTTGATCTCATTGCCATCCTCGTCCACCACTCTAAGCGGCTTGTCCATGTACGGATCATACTGAGACGGTAGAGTCACGAGGATGATGGTGAAGAGGGACGACAAGACCAATGCGATGCCCAGCACGACATCGAAGCCATTGCTGAACTTCTCAGTGAGCAGCGACTCGCCAAACATTGTCGGTTGTGGTGTGGTGACGTCTGACCTGTAATGGTGAAATAGACGATCACGTTGCAGGCGAGTCTCGCTTCGCGACGCCACGAGCCGGGATGCAGGGCAGAGATCGCTCGCCGGGGTAGCACCAAATAGGGAAGGCGGTTGGATGTACGTCAAAGAAGTGCGAACTTGGCCCCTGAATAATGGTTGCGGCGCCGCTATCGAAACAGATAGAGGCGCCTCAGAAGCGCGTTACGTTGCTCTCGTCAACGCCCCACCTGCTCATCCCATACTTCTTCTCTCTCGGTATATACACCCACATCGCAGCGTGTGCTGTCGAAGCAGGAACAATACGACCCCCCGGAAGGCCCACTTGCCCTTTGCGTACTACCACCGAGACCGAGTCAAGACAGCGAGAACGGACTCCCGCACGCGGTGCTAGCAGATGGCGTCTACGTACGCGCTGCCCATCGCGCCCACCTCGCATGCTCATAGCCATGGGCGCTCGCCCTCCCAGCCGCAGTCGCATTATTTCACAGCACCCTCGCCAAATCGAAGCGAACGCTCCAAAGCCTTATCGCCAGTAGAGGAGGGGAATATCCCTACGACTGGGCACAAACACCACAAATCAAACATGAGCGGCCAGTTGTACGGCGCGGTGCGTTCACCGTATGCCGAGTACAATAGCAGCGCCCACGATCATAGCCACGGACATAGCCATTCACACTCACACGCCCACTCAAACTCCAATGGCTCGACACATGCATTGACCTCTTTCGCGAACGGCAGGACAAATGGCAGACTTGGCGGAGACTCGCCGCAGACACCGAGGAAGAACGCAGCAGCAGCAAAGTATGGTCTGTTCTCGCCTGTACAAGAGTCTGCGCCAGAACGGCCGTCTTCGTAAGTAGTAATTCAATAATATAAGACGAGGCGACTCTGACACCTGCCTAGATCCTGGCTCGACCTACCCGAAGCCCTCACCGCGCTACTCATACCACTCCCATACCTCTTCGCGTCCATAGTGTACCCCGGTGCCTCTCAAAAGCTGCCAGCGATACCGTCAGAGGCTCTTGCAGAAAGCAAGCCAGCAACCGAAACCGAGACCATTGTGAACGATTCACCTCTGCTCCACGCCCTCTTCCTCACATCAGCGACTTTGCTCCTAGTTGGGCTTACCGCGAGACTGCGGTCAGGCTTAGACGAGCCACTTGATCGGCGGAAAGCACAGAATTCGAGAGGCATAGCCGCGGCCTTGCGAGATGTGGCCAGCCTCAAAAAGACCCTTGGCAACGTATTTGGTGTCTTGTTACCCTTCTATGCTGCCATGCAACTAGGAGGTGCAGAGGTGGCTTTGATCTTCCTGACCGCTATTGCAGCAGGAGTTGGTGCTACCGATCAGAGGCCTGGAAAGCATACGCTCTGGGACGACCTAAAACGGACGATACGGACTCGAAAAACGACATGTGCAGTAATCCTGCTCGGAACAATTGTAGACGTTACTGTTTTGCGTCCTACAGCAAGCGTGTTTTTCGGTTACAGCGTGCTTCTCACATCGATACTTGCGATTCCTCCTCCTCTACCTACAGCTGGCTGGTCACTTATGACGGGAAGTCAGACCCAGGACTCGTACATCAGCAAAGGTTCTACTCGAGCCTCCTTACCCAAAGCCTCTTCGCCTTTGATTAGTACATCAGAAGACACGCTACTCACTTGTGTTTTTGGCATTGCCCTTATGATTATCACTCTTCTGTACGCAGGTTTGACGCCTTCGACAACATCATTTTCGCAACACACCGTGATTTTTTCCGCGTTATCGATTGCGTCAGCGACGGCGCTTGTATATTTTTCGCTTCCTGCAGCCTTGCGAAGTCACAAGTACTTCGGACTGCACCTTGGCGGCCTCCTTGTTATTGGATTCACCGGATTTCAGCATGTATCCAATTGGCAGCCCACACTTTCCATCGGGTTGTCGTACATACTCTTCGCATGTGGCGTTGCCTGGGACACTCGATCCCCTCACACACACTCGCATGCTCACGATCATTCACACGCCAGTCACAGCCATTCCCACGACCATGAGCACGAGCATCACTTGCATGCAAACCCATCGAGAATCTCGGCATTCCTCATTGCGCGTACAACGCCAGGCTCTATCATTCATAGTGTCATGATCGAGCGGGACTCTCGTCGAATCGCGTACTTTGGAGTTTTGAACCTGAGTTTCATGATCGTTCAGTTCTTTTACGGCTTTGTCAGTGGCTCGCTGGGTTTGCTCACTGACAGTATTCATATGCTCTTTGACTGCGCTGGTCTCGCTGTGGGCTTAGCAGCGGCAGTCATGAGCAAATGGCGTCCTAACGCCCGCTTTCCGTACGGGTATGGCAAGATTGACACCTTGTCTGGTTTCGCCAACGGTGTCTTTCTCTTGTAAGTGCTTCCAAAGAGATACAACAATCGTATGCTAACCTGTTGTAGACTTGTCAGTGTGGAGATCATCTTCGATGCTTTCGAACGCCTGTGGGAAGGTCATGAGCTGCAACGACTGAACGAACTCCTAATTGTCAGTATCCTCGGCTTCCTCGTCAACATTGTGGGCCTCACAGCCTTTGGACATGCTCATCATGGCCACGGACATTCCCACGATCATGGAGATCACGACCATGGCCACGGCCATTCTCATGACAACGAGAATATGCAGGGTATCTTCTTGCACATCCTTGCCGACGCGCTTGGCTCGGTAGCTGTCATCATCTCTACCCTCCTCACTAAGTACTACGGCTGGTCAGGCTGGGACCCTATTGCATCATGCATCATTGCCATCCTCATCTTCTTATCCGCCATTCCCCTAGTCAAGAGCTCCGGTATGCGCCTGATGCTATCTCTCCCGACTGATGCAGAATATGGCGTACGCAACACACTACAAGAGCTCAGTTCGCTACGAGACGTCGTGGGTTATACGGTGCCAAAGTTCTGGCTCGAAGACGAGGGTGCAGCGCACGCTGAGGCTCATGCCAAAGAGCACGAGCACGAAGGATGCGATAGCGGCCACCATCATGACCACAACCATGGTAATGGAAACGCACACAAGCACAAGCACTCGGGACACGATCACGATCATGACCACTCTCATGCACACGACCACTCACATCCGCACTCCCATTCGAATGGCCACGCACACGATCACCATGGCCACGATCACGACCACAGTCACGCTTCCGGGAAGCAGAGAATCTTGGGTGTTATACACGTTATTGCCTCTCAGGCTGCCGACGTTGAGGACGTACGAGAGCGCACAATACAGTTCCTAAAGGGCAGAAATATGGACGTTGTTGTACATGTTGAGAAGGAAGGCGATGGACGCTGTTGGTGTGGAGGTGGTAACAAGATGAGCTGAGCACATATGATTGTCTTTCACTGTATATGCTCGAAGTTTTGTACAGCATTTAGCAGGCGTTGTAGGGTTCATAAACGAGGTGTATATCATATGGGAACATTGCACGGTAGCTTTTGACTGTCGAAATAACTGCTACTATTTTCGGCGTTCTACACGTATAAAGACGTTTTACAACAGGCCATCACTCGCTTTTCTTTGCATCGATCTTTCAACATC
Source organism: Neodidymelliopsis sp. IMI 364377 (assembly GCA_027946375.1). Classification (NCBI taxonomy): domain Eukaryota; kingdom Fungi; phylum Ascomycota; class Dothideomycetes; order Pleosporales; family Didymellaceae; genus Neodidymelliopsis; species Neodidymelliopsis sp. IMI 364377. The sequence goes on from JAPEUT010000031.1 coordinate 80,173, forward strand.
CGCCTCTTCAAAGGCGATGAAGTCTGAGTACACGTTCCTCTGTGTTCTACTTTTATGATGGCCGAGCAAATCAGTGCGTGAGTGGAAGCCACTTGCTTCGAACCTTGCCTTTGTAACAATCTCCATCAAGCAAACTGCTGAAGGCAACATCCGCCACAGAGCTCTGTATATCTTCACCACAACATCAACTCTCCCCACACTACCCTCATATTCTCACACCCGTCAACGCAAACCTCTAACCTCATTATACCAATACATCTATAACAACCCCAACCCATCCTCAAAGCTCCACTGACCTTCTACTACCTACCTACACTCACTTCCGCAACATCCTCATACAGCTAGCTCGAAACCTGAGACAAGCGTGCGCCGAAGAAAAAGCTCATGTCACCTCTGGCTTGATGTGAGATAAGCACTGCAGATCGTAGCTTAGCACGCGTCGTGGGGTGCTGCGAGGATGCATGTAGATGTCAGGTGTTTCGTAGTGCAGGGTTTACCGGTCAGAGAAGGACCGAGTGGGTGTAACAGAGGCTTAGGGCTGGGGATCTCGAGTGCTAGGAGTGAGAGGTTGAGGGGAGTCGTGGAGTCGGGATGCTGTTTGTTTAGGGAGAAGGTGAAGGTTAATTATATCGTGGGTCTCTAGAGCTTGCAATGTGTAATATTGGGATTCTACCCGTCATCGAGTATTGAGTCGTGATATCAAGAAGCACCATACGAAGGATAACGGTCATACAGATACAAGTCGAGTCCCCCACCGCTGTTTGCAGCATCCTTCACCGTCCTAGTACACAGTCTGACGGTCGCACACTCCCGCCATAGCTGTCCCTGTAACTGGGTCTGCATGCGTAGCGCAATACGAGGTACGGACAGCTGGCCCCCCACACTTCAAATTCACCCGGTCCACGGAACAAGGACCCCGCATCCCACATGGTCCTCGGACCAGTTACCGAGCGAGACCCCGATGCATGCCGACAGCGATGCTCGACCACCCAAATCCCACGTTGTGCCCAACACCAATTTTGTTTTGCTCATTCCCCATCACGACACCGTGCTTTTTTGTTACCCAGATCTGAGCGCGGCGGATGCACCCCAGACGGCTGTATTGCGCAATGAGCGTGCATGCAGCGCACCGTGGTCCCAGTGATTCCAACAAACCCAAGTGTTATCGTGGAAAGCGCAGCCGATGTGAGATAAGTGATACGGGAAAAGGCCAAGCCAGCTAGACCATGTGTCGACACATCGTGACCAAAGTTTGAGCGTGGGCGGCCCGTTCAGTAAAGTCGCAATCGACCCCGCGGAATGTTACGCCTGTCGATTTTCCTCTCCCGCCGTTGCGTCACCAAGGATCTTGGGCTGCGACGGATAGCTGACCATCTAATGCACACGAGCCAGTGGTGTGGTGCGGTACATAGCCAAAGGGTTTGTTTCGCTTCACTGCTCGGCGCCATGCCGGTGGAAAGGATGGGCGGAAAATTGCGGAATTCGGTGGCATGTTTGGATGTTGCGATGCGATGACGAGCGTCGTGGGGGAAACTTGCTGCGTGCAGTCGGTGACAAAGTAGTAGCGAAGCCGCGAGAAGCAGAAGCCGCAGGGGTGTTTGAGGTAGACTAGTATCTAGTGAGTCGTGACAGAGCCGTGATCTTCAATGCTAAACGGCGTTGACGTACTGTAAGGCTACCAATCAGAACTGGCTCGGTCAACACGCTGTTCACGCTCAAAGCAACACCTTCGTTATGATGGGACTGGATCCATATAGAGTAGACACAACGTATGATATTGCGTTAAGGAGATAACAGATGGCCCGCTCGCTCGCTATAGTGATTCTACGTGCGATCGAAAATGCCACAAAGGCTGTCAGAAATAAGAAAAGAGGACGTGTGACCGTCTTTGAGCCCTGTCATGCTTCGCTGACACAAACGCCGCTTTATGTGTTGACAAACAAAATCAATATAAGGTGAGCAAGAGAGATACGGTATCTCAAGCTTCTCCTACTTCGAAACGATGAAGTCGAGCCTTGTGCTCAGGTTTCGGTGGTATGTGGTGATGGATGGGATGCTTGGGCGAGAGCCTTCCTTGGGCTGAGTTGCGCTGCGAGCCATCAGAACAGCATTTTGGATCCTCGTAGTTCTCCGGGCAGCAACAATCGATGTTTCGGATGAGGCTGGTGTTCAGAACCTCGCGGATAGTGATGCGTTTAGTAGGCAGTGGATGCAGCATCTTGAGTATGAGGTGTCTAATTGCAGGTCCTTCGATCATGTTGAAGAGCTTGCCGCACCTTGGATATCCGTCAGGGCCATCGAAAAGCTTCCCATCGGGATGATCTGCTAGCCATTGTACCCAACCCTTCTTGAATTTTGCGTAATAATCGAATTCGGTCTTGGCAGCTTGCCATGGACAGCCACCGAAGGTCATTGTGATATAGACAATGGCGCAGGACCATACGTCAAGAGGGCGAGGGTCGTACGGGCCTTTCTTTGCGAGCACTTCGGGTGCAATGTATGGAAGACTGCCGCAAATTCCAGGGGAGGATAGACGAATTGCGCCCATGTTCTTGCCACACTCCCCTCCAGAAGCACGAAGGCCTGGGTGCTCACCACTAAATACTTCTGCAACACCAAAGTCGGAAATCTTAAGGTGTCCATTCTTGTCCACTAGAAGGTTCTCTAGCTTGATGTCTCGATGCGCAATCCCGTGGCTGTGCAAATAGTCTACGCCTCGGAGTAGTTGCTTGAAGAAGCACAGGCGATCTTCGCGACTGTAAAATCCCTCGACGCCGCCGGCGAAAAGTTTGCGTTCGACTAAGGAATAAATCTCGCCGTGGGGGCAGAACTCCATGACGTGATTCCAGCGGCCGCGATTCGTACACAAGCGCAGAGTCTCAACAATGTTGGGGTGATGTAGGCTCTGAGCAATACTGTATTCGGACTTGATCTTCATGATATAGTCCTCTTCCGACTCCTCTGAATTTCGCCCCCGGAAGATTTTGACTGCAACCAACTGCTCGTCCTTTGAGACGTTCCGACGGGCCATGATTCGAACTTCAGCCGTAGCTCCCTTTCCTAAGATTCTGCCTCGCTTGCCAGGCATGAGACTTGAACTCTTGAACTCCTTCTCTAGCTCGCACTGATCTATGATGTAGTCACTTGGCAGATTCAGACTGAGTCGGCGAGCCTTCATACCAACACCCTTCTCCGGTGGTTTAGAAAAAGTGTTTAGCATACCAGCAGTAGGCTTTTCGTCTTCTTTCTCCAATTGTGGCATTTGGTCAGTACTTGCTGAGCGCCTTCTTGACCACGTGTGCCTCTTGTTGCCATGTCCATTGTCAGCCCAAGTAATTCCTTGTCTCGGACGATCCATGCTGTGGAGCGCTGTAGAGGACATAGGTTTTCTCTCAAGCCTAGCCTCTATATCCTGATGTTCGGTAGAAATGGTACTCGTAGGCGAATCGTTTGCTGGAGGTGGAGTAGCTGCTCGTGAGGACCTTGGAGGACTCCTAGAAAGCGAAAATGAGCTGAGTCTCCTACCAATTCTCGAACCATTGATCTCTAGACTGTCGATAGGAATGGGATCTTCAGCTACGACTGCGGTCGCTGGGGGACTTGGTTCTGCTTTAGGTTCCGGAGTGTGACGAGCGGTGTGCGGAGTCGAGCCAAATTCCTTTGTTTCTTCCTTAGGTGTGTTCCGACGGTGTAACCTGCTACGAACAAACGATCCAACACGTCGTCCAAATCCACGCTTCTCGACCGGTATCTGGTCCTCCGAATGCGAATGTGCAGAAGTGGGGCGTACACCCGACCTTGTGTTGTCTCTTATGGTTTGTGGTGAGACTTTTGCGGGCATGGCAGGTGCGGTAGCCTTTGGGGTCGCGTCGAGATCATCCGCATGATCTTCATGGTGGAACGAATGCGAAAAAGACACGCCATCGCTGGTGTGACTAGTCGGAGTAAGTGGTTCGGCACACTCGCTCGCCGTACGAATACTTTCATCCTCTTCTTCGATCGCTAGATGATATTCGACCAGACGAGAGTTCCTCCGCTGCAAGTGTTCTGAAAGAAACGGGTCATTCTGAGTGGCATCCGTTGTGTTCGGTACGTTTGTGTCGAGTATAGGCATGGTGAAGGCCGAGAGAATATTTGGATAATCGACTGTAGTGACCGAGTAGTCATATATTCTAGACAAGTGCCAATACTGATTGCAGTTGCGAAAGTATTTTCAAGCGTATATATCTATGGTTAGGCTCGTTGAAGCGAACTTGGTCGGTGGTATGTGGCTTCCAGGGAGTTGCAAAATATATGGCACGAGGGAACCGAAGAATTATCCAGCTTTGAATGCGCCATTCAAACCGGAGGATAAACGTACTGAGGAGTAACCAAACAATGCAAAGAAGCACAAAGTGAAACTAACTCCAGGAAGAGAAACGAAGTATAGCCTTGGATCGAGAGTAACTCGATAACGGAGGGGCCGGGACCAGTATAAGACGAATGGCAGTGACGTCCACTGGCTTCGCTTCTGCGCTGCAGGTGTGGGTCGAAGGATTTTGGAAACCTGGCGCTGATGGTGGAATGGCCAAACTAAGGGTCTTATTTTCCGACCTTCGTCTGGCGCCACCTCAGGATGTTCAACCAAATGTGCAGAAGAAGCGACTGAATTGCGGGTCTTTCATCAGGGATCGTGGGAGATATGTAAGTCCCAGAATAATGGCAGACGCTGCAGCTCTCAAGAGGGACTAAGCCTTTTCAAACAGCGCTAGCCGTACCCCTGTAATTCGACCCCCACAGCTCGAGCGCACCTGCAGATCGGATGCAAGTGTTGGGTGAGCGCCGAGCCTTGGAGCCATCTCTAAGACACCCACCACGGCGGATCTCGCATCCGTGCAAGCTACGCGTTGATTGCGCTTGCACTTCTCCATTCACACCTTACAGCTGAAGATTGTCTTTGATCTCATCTGGCTGTCCAGGTCACACAGAACCACTACCGCGTCATTTCATACTATGTCCAGGGCTCGCAATCAGCAACCGAAGTGTCTCCTGTTGTCTCCTGCTGAATCCAGCTGGTACGTAATCGGCCACGAACGACAGCGGCTCGTGGTTCTGGAGACGCACACTGTTTCTTGTCCTGCAATGGTGAACGGTAGTCCCGACACTTGCAGGACGTCTCCGTGACTTGACCCGATTCGTATAAATCCCGCAAACGTTTCCCAAGCCTCGTCAGCTGTATGGGATGTGCTGGGCAGATGGATGCTGGTCGAGAGTGTTTCATCACCCATTACTTGACTGCATGCACAAGACCAAACCTAAGAATCGGATCCAGACTCCACAGGACTTTCAACCAATCAACAACAACCTACCCTGGATGATTGTCGCGAGCGACACTTGACATTTCAACGATGTCTCACAGGCACACGATCTTTTCCCCACAAAGAACACGAGCGACGATACGTCTGCCACCATCTTCGTTCACTGACTTTCACAATCAGCTATGCCACTGTCACAGGGCTTTGTGTACCATCCCACCACAGAGTCCGCCGTGTATCCCCCCATACTTGCGGGGGGTCGGTGTAACCTATGGTCAAGTTATGACGAGCGAATTGGCTAGAATGCGGCCTTGTTTTGCTTCTTTGGACACGGCTTCAGGGCGTCAATTGCCGTCACATGTTTTTGGCGGTGAGTCTACCGCTTTACTCTGAGGTGTCGTTTCTATCCATCCACTGTATACGTAGAGCACGCTCGCAGTAGCTCGACGCTTCCCTCGACCGCTCAGTGCTTCACAAGTTTAGCTGTGGATACGCAAAACAGGCGGAGATTTGACGAAACTGGCCCGTGCGGTGTGGGGGATGGAACACCAGCAATGACCGGCGGGAATCCGCAACTTTCTGAAGTCTTCGCACAGCCAAGAGCCTCATCAACGTCGTGCTTCGTTGGTGCAGTCTAAGGCTAACCACTTCCTTACCTTCTCGTCACTCAACATCATTTCTTAGATCTAGGTCAAAGACGATACCACCTTCCTTTAATCCCGCATACCAAGCCGGGGCACATCTTGTCTCATCGAACATCCATTCCTCTCACATAGCTTCTGCCCGGACATCTTGGCAGCTTGGCCTCCCAGCAACTGAGACAGCTTAAGAATCACAAACCTCAATTCGAAAATGTCACAACATCGCTTAAATCCAGCATTATGCAAACTCGGTGTGCACAATTCTCGATTATCAGTTACCTCCTCCGAATGGAACGAGATTACAGACAATGTCCTCGAACCAGACAGAAAACTTTCCCGCCTCGGCAACATGCTGCTCCTAGAACTATGAGCTTGGCAGCCTAGAGGAATTCTGGGCACATGGAGTCGTCGTGTTCCGCGCTTGGCGACCTGCGATCTTGTGTTGTGTGTACGTACGTTACAGGTGGAGTCATCCAAGTATGCTCTGTGTAGCCACCAATACTTGTCTTGTTGCAGATGTACAGTCCAAATAATTGCATGCTATGAATACCAACCATGGCCACTTGGCATGGCAATGTACAACTAACACAGATAGCAGGCTCACGAAACCTTCTTTTGTTATAATGGCCACGGCCTCATTGGATGGCTGTATCTACTACAACCGACCCCGGACAAATGCAACATGGTAGAGCCCTTGAAGCCCGCCCACAATCAGTACGGTCGAGACATGAAGTTGAGAGGCGAACAAAATCCAACCGGTAGAAGCGATCAGTCTAATTCCAACAAGACAGGAGCTTAAAGCACCAAAACTCCTTGCTTGTTAAGTACAAGAGTCGATCAGGCGCATTAAGGTTGTATACGTCCGTCAAATATGTTTCACAGTCAATGCTCCCTAGACGCATTACGCGGGAGTGCTGTGCCAAGGGAGCAGATCACCTTGGCGGGAGCATTGTACGACGATCAGAATCACCAGTGTTGCGATCGTTATCTACTGATTGTTTTTAGAAACTGCGGTCTATCGCATCCGGGTGAGTGCTTAAAATGACAGGCTAAATGGTCGCTCATTGATGCGGGTTGCTCATAAGTCTGTTCCCAAATACCACATGACACATGTACACGGATGAAAACGTAGGCAACTGTCAATCAGCTACGTTTTGCTCAGCGTGGCCAACATCGATCATCGTAGGCGCGTGGACAATCGTTTGCTAAAGCGCCGACTTCGATCTACAGCTCTGGCAGCAACACTTTGATAAAAGCCGAGAGGTAGATGTAAATAGGTCATGGTAATTGCACTGCAACATTGCCACATATGCTAAATTAGTCCCGGACTCCCCGTTATACGCACAGCTTCATCGAGTTTGCTAATCTGGTTCGCAGACCTAACTTTTTGTTCAGGCCGCGTTGCAGTTGAAGCACAGCATGCTGAGGTGCTTGCTGACAGAAAGAGATGATCGTTGATTGCAAAAAGCATCCAAACGCGTTGAAAACATGCAGCACAGACCAATGGTCCCGACACCTTGGTCGAATTCCGGAAGTTAATGTTCACGTTGCAGCGTGCGTCATCCACAAGGTTTTCCAAGACGCAGAAACCGCTTTCGATATTATGTCATGGGCTAGTATGAGGTCTGCAATCATCATTACACACCCCATTTATATCGATATGACAGCAGCTTGGACAGCGTCAAATACTGAGTACAGCATTGCCCTAACCTCAGGCATCGTGAATGTGCGTCTCAATTACACAACATAGTCTCCCATCGACAACCTTCGCACTTACTCAGCCTCATTCAAATATCGTGCTGCCGGTCTAGAAGTCAGGCGGGTAGCGGTCAGCGTAACAGCTGCTGTACCGTCTTAGTTTGCGAACACTCAGCTTGAAGCTTACAGTATCTTGGATGTCTAAGTCTTAATGCACGAGAATCTTTCTCAGCCCGACAGGACGATCATAGACTCCGCTTGGACGGCTTTCATACTACAGGAGAAGCTAGGTCTAAGCGCACGTTCTACATTCTTGAGGACGTTGACGCCAAACTTCTTCAATGTTTAACAATCCTGTAAGTTTTGGTAAGAGTACAGTAACGTCTAACGAGATTTGAGAGCCTGTTACAACATTGAAAATGCCCGAGATGTGATAAATCTACGCTGAGGCTGAGCTATTTTTTCGAATTGTTGTGCAACACCAGGATTACACTCTACATTACATGCTTCATCAAAACCTTCAGCAAGGGTAACCCTGAGAGTTCTCGCCTCCGACAGCGGCAAGCATTTCCATTGGATTTCACACACTGCGCTAGACCATCTTGAGTTCCTTCATGCTTACTGGAGGCGAAGTAACGTGCGATCCAACACTTTGTTCTGCAGCTATCATCTTGCCCAGATCAGGCTGACGGACCACTACCTAAGTGTAGTAATACCGTCATCCCCTTTGGCATTGCCCCCTGGGAATACAAAGAATGGCGTCCGCCACTGTCGTTGTGCCAATACCTCACAGCGCCGCGATAACGTTGTGTCGACGTGGGAAACTTGGCTTTTTTGGACGTGTAGTTATGAGCAGCCGACCGTGCCGCAGTTCTGAGGTTTTCATTTGTCGTTTCCTTTCATTCTTCGAATCCTAGCGTCTTCGCACCACCATATCCACTTGTCGCCACTTCGGGTGACTGTATAGCTAATATGTCTGAGGATGGACGAGAGCCTTCATATGTGGCTGCTAGGCCAGGCGAGTTCTTCTGTCCAGTAGGAGGGAAATGGTACGTGTCACAGCACAGTCGAAGACAGATAACGGCTTTCATTTCTCGACAATGAGGCGGACGGGATAGAGGAAGAGTAAAGCGTGCTCTGCAAAAGCGTGGTTCTAACGTTCACAGGTATATGTGCGAAACAGGCACAAAATTTGTTGGCTGTTGCACAGCTGATCCTTGTGTGAACGGTTGCCATGGGGAGATGCTTTTTCCAGCAGGCCGTTCGTCGACACTCATGAACTTATCGCCAGGTGGATCTTGCGGCGGGACAACTGACTTCTGGACGTGCGAGCAGGCACCAACCTTTTGGGGATGTTGTAATGCGGATCCATGCTACAACAACTCAACTTGTCCAGAGGGTAAACTGGAGCCCGCATTCTGGGATCGACCAGATCAATACTACTACTTCAAGGATCTGAACGTTGCACTTTCGTCTACCCTTCCTTCGGCTACCGCAAGTTTAACGCCCAGCACATCAGTAGCTTCCAACAGTTCTGGCTCTGGCAGGATTTCTGGCGCGGTCATTGGCGGTGCGGTTGGGGGTTCACTCGCAGGCATTCTAATCATTGCAGCGGTCGTGTTTCTCCTCCTGCGAAGGCGAAGGCGGAACCAGAAGCAAGATGGAAACGAGTCGGGAGCTGCCACGAACAAGCCTGCCGAGATAGACTCGCCATTGTCTGCCGGTGTCTCACGTTAGTACTCCAACTCCAATGGCAAAAACATCACTAACAATCACAACCAGCTCCGCCCACATACTCATGGGACACGAACGGCAACCGTCCCACCCAACAACAATGGGCTCGGAACCAAGCACACGCGCGTGAGCTAGCTGCCGACGAAACCAAAACGTCTAATCGAAGCCCATATTCCGAACTACTCGAGAAGACCTCCATGACTCAAACGTCCGAGCTTGATGGCGGCACAGCAGCGAATGAGCTTGAGTCGTCGGAAGTTGATCCAAAAAATCCACAAGAGAAGGTTGCACCAGAGAAGATGAACAGACACGTTCGAGGCCTGGATATCACCATTGAGGAGGAGCCTAGCAAGAGGAAGAGCTAGAGCTAAAGCTAGAGCTGGAAGGTAGCAGAGGGCTTCGGCCACGTTTCGCTTGTTTACGCTAATGTCGATTTGTGAGAAAATGCACGAACTTCCTTTGTTTTGTGTCGGCTATTAGATTGTTCTGATTTTGCTCACTCGTTAGAATGGGTACAAGTAATGTGGATGAGGCAGTGGCACACATCTGTACAACTCAAGCTGTGCTCCATCAATTCGGGTGGCTATAATCTTCCATATCCAAGTCTATTCCTATCTCTAGCCCAAGTCATAGCTTTTCTTCTTCGTCTTCATACTATTCTGCTGTTCGGACACTCTATCCGACAGCAGTAACTCGTGATTAGTGTCGGGATTGCTGATGACATTAACACCATTAAAACCATCAAGAGCGGTTCAGTAACTGTTTCGAACGGTAATAGGATGTTTACAGGATACAAATGCATCGCTAAACAACCACCACCAAAAAACTGCGTAGCGTTATCGGACAACACATACAAGGAAGACTTATGTGCCAGCTTAGATCAATATCCTGTGAAAGCAGTGACTGGGAGAGCAAGAAACAAGACCGTCTAGGATCCCAGAAAAATGTGTACATCAAGCGAGAAAACACTAAACAATATCATGCAAACGGCGCTTTACACACTCACCCAAACCGAGACCAACAACCACCCATCCTTACAAATCTCCAGATCCGCAACCGACAACGCACTCGCAGCCGATACCGTTTCCCCATGAGACCGTTATACACTCAGTCATCCACCCATTCGCTCTCCCCTCCATGCCCCCCAAATACACCCCCAAGACATCACAACCCGGGAGCACCACCCAATCTCCGACCCCACCCTCGAATCCGCAAACCTCGACTTCCCTTCCCTGTTTCGTCCTTGACCCTCGTCCTCAAGTCCACAGAGCGGCGACCTACCGAGCTCAGAGAACGCCCAAAACAACAGCGTGTAGAGTACAGAGGAGGGAGAGTTTGTGGACATCACGAATCAGGTGCCGAGTCCCAGTCCCAGTCCCAGTCCGTCGGATATTGTGGCGGGGTATGACTTGTGAGAGGTTGGTTGGGTAGGTATATTAGTATTCAGAGATGTTGTAGAGTGGATGTGATATCGTGGTAGGCTGTTCTTGCTATTGGATGTGATATCTACTATACAGTCCTTGGTTCCAGACAATCCAAACCCAACTCCAACCATGCTAGTTTCACCGTCCAAAAAACGATGTGACTTCATGTTCTCATCCAGGGTGCCGGAACAAGCAATGCAACCCAGCGGGGCATTGCTAAGCCCTTGAAAACTCCTTTCCATGATGCAAATGCAATCGCGACCATTTTCGTTTGTCCGGAAAACATGCAACGCCGAAAAGATGATGATGATGAAGGGTATTAAAATCGATTTGCGTACGTGCCCACAGGTGATGATGATAAGGCTGATGATGTGAGGTACCGGCGATAGCGATGCGACCGAGTCTCGAGAAGTCGTCGAGTGTGTCGAGCATCATACAGGAGGATATGAACAAGCAGTTATTGCTGATGAAAGCATCATCATCTGTCTTCCTCACTGCTCCAACCACCATCATCGTCTTGATCGATGGACTCCATAACCTCTTTAATGACGCCATGAGATTTCGGATCCAAATTCATTGCAATCGTGAGATGTCGAATAGCGTTTGCGCGATCTCGTAGTTTCTTGTAGCAGCGGCCGAGCAGGAAGTGAATATTTGGGTCGTCGGGCGCAACGTCCTTCAGAATGAGAAGCTCCTTGAGCGATTCCTCTGAGTGGCCAAGCTTGAGTAGTACCTGCGCCTTGCGGAACCGTGCCATGATGGATCGCGGGTCTAATTTCACAGCAGCGTCGAAGTGTGTCAGGGCAACATCGATCTTCTTCATCCGATCGAGCACCTACTAAAGTTAGCATTGTATAAACGGTGGCTGGTAGTGTACTTACCAGGCCAATCCTAACAATGATCATGGCGTTGTTTGGATTGATCTGAGACGCAGCCTTGTAGTGCTTTTCGGCGATATCGTATTTGCCCATCCTCTCGTACACGTTGCCAAGACCATACCATCCGTTGTAGTGTCTGTTATCAGCACTGATTGCGCTCCGGTACGCCAGCATGGCTTTGTCGAACTCTTCATTGGCTACGTGCTCGTGGCCTTGCAGAGTGAAAGCGTAGGCAAACTTGGGATCGAGCTGGGTGGCTCGTGTGAAGCACTTGACAGCGTCATCGTGCTGCCGCTCAAGTGAGGATGCATTACCAAGTGCACACCAGGCCTGTGGCGAAAGACGATCCTGGTCAATCAGAGTGTGCGCAAGATGGCCCAAGCCAACATCGTCCTTTAGCTGCCACAACGTATTCGAGTACACTTCCATGTTTTCAAGATACGAAGGTGACTTCTCCCGTATCTTCTTGAAGGCCTTCTCGGCTTCTGCATACTGTGCGCGCTCATAGTGTGCTTTGCCGATCTGTGCAAGCACCCACGGCGTGTCACGCTGCGCCAGCGGGACGAATGCGAAGGCTTCTAGTGCTTTCACTGATTCGTAACGGCTCAAATACCTGTATCCTGCCCCGATCCTATGGAGTAAGTCGAGGAGCCAAGTCAAGGCTTCTTTCTGACGAGCGGTTTCTGTTGGTTGGGCCATTCTAGGCGGAGGCGGCGGTGCTACTGCAGCTGCACTCAAAGGCCTTGGCTCCAGTTTCGATGGTTCCATGGTGTCGATGGTAGGTTTGCGGTTGCCGCTAACAACTCTTCCTACAGTCGAAGAAGTTCCTGTTCTCCCTTTCGTGCCTGTAGCCTTGACTTTCCGCAACTCTCGTCTTTCTCTGGCTTCTGGGTCTCTGCTAGGAGCCGCTGCTGGTGGTCTGCTTGTGGTACGAGTGGAGGTTATGGAAGAGATGTGGTTGAAGAGCCGAGCACTTCTGCGAGGTGGCGCAGCTGTAGGGTCGACTGCGTGTTGTTGCGAAGCTTGTGTATGTTGTGTGTGTGTCGAATGGCCAGAGACGGTCCTCTTATGACCATTTTGCTGATTCACTGGTCGTGGTATATCTGTCTGCTCACCTTCTGATATCGTTTTCGTTCGTACTCTTGAAGTGATTGGCCGCATTCTAGGCGGATCTTCCACTGTACTGAATGGCTGCATCCTGATCTTACGTCCTGGCGCATGCATGATGTCAGTCGGCTCACGTTCTGTCATGACCGGACCTCCGCCCTCGCCCATCATCACATCGTCCTCGTGAGGATCCTCGCCATTAGCCACCGGAGTCTCGATATTTCGATGCCGCAGCGCGTTAGGGGCTGGGTTCCTGCCATTCAGCTTCGAGAGCAGATTTGTTCCTCCTAGATTGAGTCCACCTTCTCCACGCTGCCGTGTTGGTGGGTTGAACGGATCATCATCGGGTCTCGAGACAAACGGATTGTTACTCTCCGGGGTTTCCTGTGGTGGTGCAACTTGCGCTGTATGACCGTTCGTCGCAGCTTGCGATATCGAGTCGAGCATAGCGGGAGTGATGGTGAAGACATTCTGGGGTCGGACAACGGCGCCGATGTCGCAGAGACCGGTGAAAGCATCCCACATGAATGAGTTGAGCTTCAGCGCCTCCACATAGTAGTCGATGGCCTTCTTTGTGTCGCCATACGCTGCCCATAGTTTTCCTAGTAAGCAGAAGCAAGCCGCAGCGTCGGGTACATGCCGTCTTGACGTTTCTGAGTGGTTGTCTGGTGTCACAGTTAGCCTGAACAAAACTCCATGCGATCACGACGCGCTTACTCCAGTGATTTCGCCCGTGCCACAGTCCTCTGACCTTCTCGAGCGCCGTAGCTCCTAGCTCAAAGCGCTCTAGGCTCAAACAGGCTTGCGCAAAGACATAGACACATCCCAGATGTTGCGCTTGCGTCGCTTTGTTTTTAGAACACTCAAAGGCAGCTTTGTACCTCCCCAGTCGAAGGTTGCAGAGCGCTAACAAATGCGCCGCATCAGCGTTGCGAACGTCGAGAGCGTGCAGACGACCAGCGAGAAACAGAGCATTTTCCGTGAAGCCGTTGTCGAGGTGGTAGTGTATAAGCTGTCTGAGCTGGGCATTAACCGCTGAGGGCGGCGGCGACATGGTGGGCGGGTATTGGGTGGTGGGTGGTGGGTGGTGTGCCAGGCGAGGTAGAGTTGAGAGAGTTGGACGTGTTCACGGTGGTATAGGCATGAAGACGGCGAGGTGGCGGTGCGAGGAGAGGCGCGGAAGGTGCGGGTGGTGGCAGGTGTGTCGCGGTGAAGGGCGATATGGTAATGTTGTGTTGCTAGGTGACGCTGTCGGCGTGCTCGACAAAGCGAATTGGCAAACACAGCGGGCGCAGCAGAGGTGAAGGTGGCGTCGGCTTATGGTGACATGCTAGGAAGCAGCGACGGGGTTCGACTGCTGCCGCAAGTCTAGAAAGGGTGCGCGGTGTTGTTCTACGCGAGAACAGTCGTGATGGAGTGCTCGCGCTTGTTGTGTATGCAAAGGTGAGAGTTAGCGCACGGGCACGTCCAACCACCGCTCGCTGCGGCGGGATGCCTGCGGGATGCCTGCCATTGCCCGCTCACCATCGTCATCGCACACCGACACACAGCAATCGTTGGCCATTGTCGCACGAGACCGCATTCTATACCAAACAACTCCACAGTAGGAGTGGTTGTTGTTGTTGTCCACCATGGCGCAAGTAAGTCTTGCTCCACGTTTGCTGAAGTACCACGTAGTTCGAATTGGACGCGCGCTATGTGGGATGCTTTCGCGCTTGTCGCGTGCTTGACATACAGACGAGCATATCATAGAACGAACAGACATGCTTCTCACAGTGCCAAAGCTTGTGAAGCCATACTAATCTTCTCCCAGAAAGCCACCAAGACCCTCGCAGCCGCGAATACCAAACGCCTGAACACCACCCTCTACCTCACCCTTGCCTTCCATCTCCTCTTTTGGCTACTCCGCGCCGTCCTCTTCCGGTCGTCCTTCACGCGTGGCTCTCTCCTGAAGTACCTCTTCTTGTCTGCTCCACAGCTCCTCATAAACCTGCAATTCGAGCGCCTCTCACGCCCTACCTACCTCCCTGACAACTCCATCAAGCGTGCCGGTGAGGACCTCGATGCGCCAGGGCTCACTGAATATTTGTGGGATGTAACCTACTGGACATATGGATGCATTGCTCTTGCGGCACTGTTTGGGGACTGGGCGTGGTGGGGCATGATCGTTGTGCCCGTCTACAGCGCATGGAGCTTGTATGGCGTCTACAAGGGGTTCAGGGGTGGATACACAGATGCGGCAGGCGTACCGCAGCCTGAGGCCGCGCAGAGCAAGAGGCAGGCCAAGATGGAGAAGAGAGGTGGACAGAGGGTCGCCTATCGCTGAAGGCATAAGACGTGCATAGACGATCAAAAGACCTGCCTAGTGCTGTAACTGATCCAGGTATTGCTCTCGTGCTACAGTAACGTGGCTTTTGAGTTTGCACAAGGATGAGTGTAAAGAATTGTAGACTTGAAAGATGTATGACACCTTCTGAAAGGGCTGGTGTTAGGGACTGTCGAGCGAAGATTTCAAACTTTCAACCCAAAGAGGCCTGCTCATAGATAGTCGCAAGATGTGCAACGTGCGATTAAGCAGGAAGCGATTATGGAAGACAGAATATCACTTCAAGATAATATATTGAGACGGAAGACATAGGTATATGGCTCAACGCAGGCTCCAAATGCCCAGACACATCTGCGCTCCAGATGCATCCATATGCTACATGTGATACAGACATAGATGATAAAGTTACATATCGTACAGGCTTTACGCCTCGACCTTGGTCGGGATTTTGACCTGTCCCTTCTTTCGGTCCTGGTGGGGAAGGCCATATCTCCAGCCTACACCCCTGGCGTCTCTTCCATTGCGTCCCGCGCTCTCAACGCTGATGTCCTTGAACACAAAGTCCCATCGTCTCTGGGGTACAACCTTCTGTGCCCGGATCTCGGCTTGTCTGGCCTCCTCTTCGCGTTTCTTCTGTTCTGCTTCTGCAGCAAAGCGCTCTTCAGCAAGCTTTCTTCGCTCTTCAAAGCTCAGACCCGAGGCGAGCTCACGCTCAGCCTTTACCAACTCAGGATGAGGAATGCGCTCATCAGCAGGCAGAAGGTTATTATCGAAAGCCTTACCAGCGTCTTCACGGGTGAAGTGCCTTGACTCGGCGACAGGCACCCACAGCTGCTGACGAGTGGCAGGGTGCACGATCAAATCGTTGATAGCTTCGTGTATAACGGGACGCTTCCCCTTATTGTTGGGCTTTGATGTATCGATGTGTGGTGTGGTGGGCAGCATGTTGAGGACTGCCTTTGAGTAAGGAATGGCCAAAGTTTTACCCTAAGATATAATCAGTAAACGTCTCAGTACTGAATGGATGTCGTGAAAGATGGAGTGATTGACGTTCAGCAAGAGCATAGCTTATGTTTTGTAACCATGTGGATGTCTTAAAGACTAATCGAATTTTATAAGGTCTCATCATGTCATAAGAAAGGGGTTGTAGGAAAGGATAATGTAGACATACCTGTGCGACCCATTCCTTCTCCATCTGCTTGAGACGCACGACGGCGCCGACACGCTCGTTGCTCACACCAAACTCCACACTGGCAAGCGACACTGTTGCTCCATCGCGCTTCACGCGTTGATAGATGGCTTCCCTCAAATCCTCACTCAACACAGGTTGACTTCGGAAGAACGAATTTAGGGGGAATGGGCGAAGATCCTCTACAGTCTCTGGAGGTAGCTTCGAATCGTCCTGAGCTTTCCCTGTAGAACTCGCGTCCTTTTCCTCGGCTTCTGCTTGTCGTACAGCAATCTCTAGCTCGTCTAGCGACTCTTGCCCTTCTGGTGTCTTGACCTCCTCGGTCGACGCCGCTGCTTCGTTCGTTGTCTCCGTCAACTGAGCCTTGTTGTCTTCTTGTGGTTTCGCAGCCCCTCTTTGGTACCCTGGTCCAGCACGAACCAAGTTACCGTACTTGTCATATG
Organism: Neodidymelliopsis sp. IMI 364377; assembly: GCA_027946375.1. Taxonomy (NCBI): domain Eukaryota; kingdom Fungi; phylum Ascomycota; class Dothideomycetes; order Pleosporales; family Didymellaceae; genus Neodidymelliopsis; species Neodidymelliopsis sp. IMI 364377. The sequence goes on from JAPEUT010000031.1 coordinate 96,907, forward strand.
CTCCTAGGTAGTTGGTGGAGTCGGGAAGAGGTTCCTTCAACTGCCGCCCAGGCCCATTGATCCAATCATAGAACTTCCGCCGCCGTAATGTGACTTGCTGGCATGGTGTTTGTGAGAATTGACGCGATGGCTGCGCGTGTTGTGAGATGGATTGTGGTCGTGTGGATGAGGTTTGGCTGGGAGAAGGCCGAGGAAGGGAAGAGAATTTAGAAGAACGTATCCGAGGAGGCATTATTGATGTGACGCAATGCTATCGCATTGAAGGAATATGATACAAGGAAGAGGGAAGGACGTAAGCAATGAATGTGTGTTTTACGATGTGGTATGAAGCTTCGAACGCCAACCTGCAGAAAAGTTCCATTGGTGTTAGCTTCATGACTAGCGGCGCCAAGCCGAGCGTGCTCACGTGATTCATGCGAACCGAAACCTACAAAGCTTACAAGCAGAAGGTAGTTTAAGATGCTGTGCTTCTCAACAAATAATCTATGACCATTTTTTTTTCGTTTTCGTGGTAGAGATTGTTATTTCAAAGCGAGCCGTCCGGACGACAAGGGTGCGTGTAGTGATCTGCGTCCGCGTTCCGCCACCTTTCGATTCCCGCAGCTGTCCATGTCTATTAGTGTGTACGACCATATGCAAGGGCGGACGATCGATTGATCTCCACATTGCTAGATAATGATCTACGAACGGTCTGGAGGTCAATCTTAAAGCTGCTTTTGCTCTGGTTGTGGCAGCCCAGCAACTGAAACAAGTTTCGAGATAGACGTGGAATACGTCGCTTCAATCTGGAAGCAGTATACGTAGTATTGGTATCCTCACAATTGTACTGGGTTCTTAATGTTGTGACGCAACGACTTTTATTAGGTAAGAATGTGAAGAATGTTGCTCTATGCAGCACATGTAGCAAACCAAAAATGGTTGATGTAAAGCAAAATACCAGCCCAGATAAAGACAGGCCGTTACGACGTAAAAGCAGAAGACCTAGGTCCAAATGCATGCTTACCAAATCCAGATAGTAATGTAAAGACAGGATATGTTTCAGCTCCTAATATGCTGCGGACCTGCAATGCGCGTATGAATAACAAAAGGGAAGTAATGGAAACAGGGCGTGGGGTAAAACATCGAAAGGACAAAGCTTCAGAAGAACTGCCAAACATTAGAGCCACCAGATCGACTACCGCTTGCAGTTTCGACACAGACATCAGCTACCTCATCCCCGCCCTAGAACAGGACGCAACATCCCAAAATCTTGAGTACGAGCTCATGTAGCGCGTGCTAACCAGTCTGGTCGATCTGCTTTCCCGAGTACCCGACCTGGAAGTAGCAGTCAAAACTTGAAGACCGCAACTTGAGTGAAGAAAAAGAAACAAAACACAATATCAAGGAAACCCAGCCTCTTCAAACGCCTGCTCCGTGCAAACCGTTAGACAATTAGCAAACGCACAAGGGGGAATCATCGCTGTATGCTAAAGGAAGTTCATGCCCAGAGGACGCAAGAGTCCTGAAGGAAGTTCCGCGCCTGTACCCATGCCCTTGCATAAATGAGAAATGAAGCCAGATTCAATCCAAACAACTCAACACCTCGCAATGGAACCGAAGTGACAGGATATAACGCGACAAATATGCAGCACACATCTGCCGTATGCTTAGTGCTCGATGCAATCCCAAACTCCTAGATCATCACTCATGAGGGTGTCTCAGTCTCCGCCATGCTTCCTAGCGACCCATCATGTACGCAGAGTAACTTCCGCTCATACTTCCGAAGCTGTTGCCACCTGTTGCCATAGGCTGACGCATTGAGCCAGACATGTCGTTTGGGCCCATACCGAAGCCACCATTAGCATACATGCCAAAACCGTTGTTGCCGTTCGAGTGAGTCTGGTTCGACAATCCTGGAGGGGCTGACAGTCCGGGTGGCGGGCCAGTGGCCGTGGAAAAGCCAGGAGGGGCTCCAACACCGCTTCCAAATCCCGAAAGAGGGGTGCTCGGGGTAATGGACGATGCAGATCCCATACTGGTGTGTTGTCCGCTGCGAACACCCAGAGGATTCTTGGAAAAGCTCAGTCGGATCCCGCCCTTGACACTGTTGTGCAACATGTAGCCGTAGAGCTCGTTAAGAGCCTTGGTAGCAAAAGACGTGTCTTCAAATTCAACAAAACACATTGGTCCGTTCTGTTTTGTGCGGAAACAAAGACGCTTGTAGCCACGCTGTTTGGAAAACACAGCCTTGAGTTCATCTTCAGACGTGTCCATGGGCAAATTTCCAACGTAGAGTGTGTTACAAGGCGGGTTCTGATCAGCCGGGTTGACCGGAGGATACGTTGGTCGAGCAAAGTGCGAGGAGTATTGCTGGAATCCAGTGTTTGGGCCACTGCTCAAGGCGGAGGGTACGTTGTGAGGAGACATGGCCGAGAGACCTGGTCCAGGAGACTGCATGGTTGCCGCAGATCGTGGAGACGCGTAGTTGTTCGATGGTGGAGAGTTCATGCCATTAACGCTGTTCGTGTTCAGAGATAGTGATGCAAAGCGAGAAACCGGAATTGATGGGTTTGGGTTCGTTGCTCTGCGCGACATGTTAGACTGAGCTGACGGGCCTCCAGTGGCGTATCCGATTGATTCATTGAGCAGGTCGTTGTCGTCGTCTGCTTCATCGTTGATGACCGATTTGCCTAGGTTGCGACTGGCAAATGAGGTTTGCACTGGTGACGTCGGCGAGAACAGACTCGAGACTCCGAATTCTCCGTTGCCAAGACCCGGGGTTCCATTTGGTGGAGACATCTTCTCCATACTTTGAAAAGTCCCATTGTATCGCGATGATTGACGACCATTGGAAGTCGCGCCGGCAATCCCCGTAGAAGATGCAATAGATCCATGTCGCGCCGATCCACTATCGACTGTGTTGCGCCGCGACCCGATAGCGCCACCAGAACCATCTTGTAGCACCTCAACGATCAGAGTTGCATCTTTAGTAGCGTTGCGCTTGCCATTGAGGAGGTCGCGCGCCTCCTTTGCGCCTTCGTAGGTCTGGAAGTAAGCAATAGCAGAAGCGAACCCCTTGTCCTCGGAGAACCGAGTCTGGGGGACCATCTCGCAATCGACAAGGTCTTTTGCGAAGAGCAGGATGTTGCGTACAGCCTCTTTCTCGCTGTTGCTAGGAAGTTTGCGCAGGAAGATGGCGTGTCGAGTCTTGGTGTCTGGGCTAGAGTCGGCATCGCCGAAAGACAACATGGACAGGCCACTGCGCTCTACTGGGCGGCGCTCGCCAATAGCGCCTGGCATGTTGTAGGTGTGTGATGATGAGAAGACGTCTGTGGTCATGGTGTTCTGGGAGAACAGCTTCGGCGGCGACGACGAGTTGGAGCTGCTCAGGGAGCCGTGGAGGAAAGGGCTGTTGGAGAGGTTGGAAGGGCTGGTGCTGCTCGGACTAGGCCCACCGGCCATTTCTTCCTTTGTCGTCGAGGTATCGTGGCGGCCGTGGTAAAGACAAAGAGCGTCGATCGATGCAAGTCAAGATGGCGGCGCAGACCAATGCAGTGAGTCGACGGTGACGATCCAGATGTGACAGGTTTCGGATGGCGAGGCGAGCGTGTCGAAAGTAGATAAGGGTGGTGCCTGGGGGTAAAACAGCTTCGAAACGTGGCGATGCTCAAGACAATGGTGGACGGGCGCGAACGGTCGCAGGAGCGCAGGCGCACGTAGAGGGGTGGGCGACTTGGGCGCTGGGCTACGGATTACAGGCGTTGGCCGTGTCCGATTAACAGTGGTCTCCTGGGCGCAGCGGCAGCGGAAGGAGGAGGCAGAGGTCCGGGGGGTGGTGACGGGGCCGGCTTTGTCGAGCGAAGCAATGCGACGACGGGTGAGCAGTGCGCTGGGGGGTTCCGGCCTGATATGAGACCAGGGCCGGGGTGGAAAACGAAAGTTGGAGCGGATGCGCTAAGGTGCTGGCGGGGCAGCGAGGAATGCGCCTGCAGCGAGGGCTGCAATGGAGAGTGGGAGGGTTTGGGCAGAGAACGGGTGATAAGGCCAGTGCATGCAAGTGCAGCAGAGCAGAGGGGATTTGGGGGGTGTGGACTCGAGAGCTGGTGGCTGAGGCGCTGGGCTGCGAGCTCGGATCGCCTGGGTGGTCGAGGGCAAGGTACCGCGCAAGCCAATCGGGGCGGCAACAAGGGTGCGGGCGCGGCAGAGAAACGTGAGGGTGAGCGTCGAGGGCCGCGGGGTGCGAGTTGCTAGTTGCTAGTTGTTGGTGCGAGATCGAGATGCGCGCTGCTAGAGGACCGGCGGCAGTGCAGCGTGAGATGGAGAGCAGCGCGGCAGGGCAGAGGGCATCTGACAGTATCTGAGGGAGGGAGGAACGGCACGGTGCAGGAGCGAGAGGAGTGGGTGTGGGAAGGAGAGGTTTTGGTGGAAGCAGACGGGGCGCTCTTGCTAAAAGCGACCTCACCCATGGAGGGCGCGCGTTGGGACTGGTGCTGGCCTTGACCCGGAAACCCTTGGACAGCACCGCGACCACCGACCGCGGCCCTAAGCTGATTCGGCTGTGCGAGTACTCCAGCCAAGTCGCACAGGTACCGCGAAAGACGTGCGCGATAGCGTACCACGATGACTGTGTGGATTGCGCTGCCGACGCGCCTGCCCTCCGCTCGACGCGTGCCTTGCCAGTCTACCAGTCGAGCGCCGTTACACCTCGACCCCCCCATCTCACCCACACGCGCGCGGCCAGCCTGCGACACCTGTGCATGACGCTGAGGTGTGCACGGCGAACGGCCGTTGCTGCTTCTGCTGCTGCTCCTGTTGCTGCCCCCAAAAGCATCACCTCCAGGGCGCCCGACCTGGTTCTTGCTGGGGGGCACTGGGCAGTTTGGCTTCCCGCTGCCGCCACGCTTCAGAGACTGCGCCAGTAGAGGCCCGTCTTCCTACTGGCTGGCTGCTCTTGTGCTCTATCAGCCTTTGACGACAGCTGCGGAGCCCAACGACGCTGCAGCGTGGGATGCTCGACGCCGCTGTGTCAGACGCAGGCCCAGATGCTGTTGTTATTGCTTCTTCGCACGACATGGCTGCTGCCCTCGCCCTTGCGCGGCGCTGCGTCTTTTGCCTGCTGAAGAGGCTCTGCGCTCACCGAGCTCATCATCAGAGGCCCGCCTGCACGCTGAATCCACAGCATCCCTGCTGCTGCTGCTGCACGGCTGCCAGGAAGCTTTCAGACTATCGCAAGCGGCGTTTTGCGGACGCACTCGACGTTCATCACAGGCAATCGGTCCTGCTCCGAGTCCACAAGAGGCCGCGCTCAGCTGCTGCTAGTGCAGCGACGGCTCCGCGTCTGTGGGAAGTGGCCATGGCCGCTTTTGTGGCCTGCTCCAACCAGCTCGCTGGCGCTCAAGTGCCGGGATGCGAACGGCGAATCACAGTCTGGGGCCTGAGCCTGAGGAGATCACCTTCCTGCGTCCAGGAAGTGGGACTCCCCAGTGATTTTCGCCTGGACTCGAACCGCTGTTCATGGGCAATCGCTGCACCCTTGGACACGCTCCATCAGCTGCACCTCCTGCCCGCGACGTTGGCGGCAATGCAACCGCTGCGTCTGCGTCTGCATTGCATTTCCATTTGCATTTGCTGTCGCAGACAACCACTGCGGGGCAACTGAACCCTCCCAGACAAACCTCCGAGCATGCCTGCGACCTTACAAGTCAGCTTTTAGCCTGCACGAGACAGAGCATGCAGCCGGTGCCGGTGCCTGCCAATCACGGCACTCTGAGAGGCCTCTCGGTATGCCGAAGGCACACCCTATCCGGTCCTACACACCAGCGACTGTGCTGCGTCTATTAGACCACCGGCAACTGCAGTGCATGCATAGTGTCTTGAAGACAGCACGCGGCTCGCGAGAACCAGGTCGCTGGCCAGGTTGCTAGCGTTGCCATACACCCTCTTCTGGCTGTCACGCAGCAGCAGGTACCCTACCAGCAAGTGGTACAAGAGAAGGCACCACGCCCGAACAAGTCGCGCACTTCTCGTATGCCTATATAGAACGGCCTCTATAGCGTCTATGAAACGCCGCCACGTGGTTCCACCTACTACAAAACCACCCCATCATCTCCTTCACATAGTCCAATCAAGCATTTCTGGCCGATCGGTATGCGCCAACGTACAACATCAGGACATGCAAAGGTTCGTCGAGCGTGTACAGATGACATTCGCGATATCAGTGAAATCTTGCAGTGCGCTCACCTGCCAAAGTGTCCAACATCAGTCCAGCAGAAACCAAGGCCGTTGATGTACGCACGCCGTTCTGTGTTACTACAACTCGAGTCAGCGTTCAGCCCTGCCACTAACGACCAGTGGTCAAAACACAGCTGACATCTTTCAGGCCTTTTCGACTCCAGGCAATGTCGTTCGTGGGTCTTGGTATGGCCGCTTTTATCATCTTCCAACAGTTAGACTGAAGCCACGGATGACAGCGACCTCGATCCATCCAACCATCACCACCCAAGAATCATCACATGCTGGAAGAAGCCCTACGTTGTTGCCTGGAAGTTCAAAAGAATCCAGGTCAAGATGCAAGACCTTTCGCTCACGGTAGTCGTCCTGGTCCTGTATTATGCGTCTCAGACATCCCACCGAGCAGCCAAATTGTCGCAAATTTGATTTGACAACTCCGTTCGCATATGCATTGTGCAAGTCGAGCAAGCAGCTCTTTGTGTCCGTCAGCATCGAATAACATTCTTGAGGATCCGTCAGCTCCTTTGTTGTCACCATCTTAGGCCGTCTCTCCACCTCGGCCCAGCAACAATAGGGTTCTTGTACTACAGACTTTGCCAGCTTTAAAGTTCTGTTCATGCTTGTGACATCTCGTACGAGCGGCTTCTTCCACATGCGACGGTCTGTTCTGCCGCAAACGTAGCATGAACAGCCACATCCAATCCATAGTGAAGTCTTGTATGGTTCCAGCCTTGTCCTACCCATCGATCGTGGACCTCGCTGCAGGGCAGTGTGTCGAGGTGCAACCCGCCTTGGACGCGGTGCAGCATTTCGTAGTTGTTAGCAATCAATATCACAGCAGAGAGGTATGTTTCGAACCCCGACCCAGCTATACCCCACCCAGAGCACCCTTACCTATCAACAGAACACGTCCAAACCTCGATCATGACGATGGTCCGCCTTGTACTCAGAATATACCCAGCATATCAACACTTCAGCTGCCAGGATGCATAAGACAGAAAAGTCCTTCCTCGTGTGGCTTGCCCAGCCACGTTGAACGAGACATCGTTCACATGGCTCTCACACGACGGATCATGCACGCGAACGACGCTTGCATATCCTGTTCGCAGAGCTGAGAGATGCTCCGGTCCCCTTGCTGATTCGTTGGCGGAGATCTTTCCGTTGGCATCGACTCCCTCCTTCAACTCATTCGACATCAGTCCATCACAAACAGCCTCTGCAACTTACAGCGTCGCCTATACAGATCAACTGCGTAAACTGACCACTGCCTTATGGCAGCTCATTTCCATCGCGCGATATTGCGATGACCGCACACGGACACCGTCTGATCGGTAGAAAGATTGGAACACATTCCCAGTCAAACTGGAAATTACCGAGCTTCCGAGCCCACGCGCTCCAACGACTGCATGCAGCAACGACGTCGGACCGTTGCAATGTACCTAGTCTGGCGCCATGGCGGGGAAGCGCGGAACTCAAAGCTCACCTCCTCAAGACGTAAGCTCGGAGCTGAACACTGGAGTGTGACTGACTCGCCCGGCACTAGATTTGACGGCAGTGAGTGAATGAGTCAAATTGTTGTTGTCAAGTGATCGCTCGCGGATGCGCGGCTCACGATGCTGATCCAGCTAGGAACAAAGGGATATTGCCTGAAGCGCATGTGATTGGACAATCAAGAAAGCTTGATGGCAAACTAACGATGGTCATCATCGGTATTGCATCGAATTGCAAATTACAAACCCCTAACGAGCGCATACACGCGGTTCAGCCCTCTCTAAGAACCTAGTCTACTCATACGGGCGGATAGCGTCTACCTCGTCATTCCATCTACCGGTAGTAAACAAATGAGGGTTGCAAGTTGTCCGTTGCAATCACAACAATCCTGCGCTAAGTGGGATACGGCTCTTCTAGCATGAGGAGATATGCTGTTCTATGTTTATTATCTCGGTGTGCTGATTCCTACTCTGGCCATGTAGGACAAGCTGGATGTATAAAAAAAAATCGTTCTTCGGTGTACAGGAAACATTCAATCCAGGTTATTGGACTTCCGTCAAGCTGCATGTTGAACAGAAGTTACAAGCCGATCGACCAAACATAACAACATTTTGATGTCAAGCAAAGGCCTCCAGGCTTGGACATAGGTAAAGTATGTGCCTCTAAGAAGTTCTACTATAGTACAAGTGTAGAGGTTCTCCTATCTAGCTTCGTTTTTAATGAAAATCAAGGTAAGATGTAGCTTTTCAAAGTTTCGCGCAGGCATCCTGCTCTTATAGAGATCAAAACTGGTCAGTCGTACAGTTTATAACAGCTACAACAATTTCAAGTCTATTTAGCTGGGTGTAAGCCATTGAAACGAGGATTGGTATGAGGTGTTCAGTAGTTAATACTTGGAGATATCAGAAAGCATGCACTGGCTTGAAAGTGTCAGTGCCTGAACATGTACAATCCGCTTCGTCGATATCCATACAAAGCAACCATTTCCATCCCATCCAATCACATAACCCATGGGCACCAACAACCCTTCTACCACTTTCTCTGACCACCAAGTTCATGACGCACCCACGCACGTCCCCCCAGCTCACCCAATCTCTCTCGCTCTTGGTATCCCACCCCACTCCGCACAAAATGCTCAAACCCACTTAAATTCGCCTCTAGCCTCCCGCACAAGTCTCGCACTCCACTCCGCACAAACACCGCAGCTGTGGCGCGACCAATCAGACGTCCGGATCTGAGCAATCAGGACAAGCATGAACGCAGCTTGCAGAGTTTCTCGGTAGACTAGAACAAACCACCAGATGAATTGGTGTTGTTGTAGGTGCTTTGAGTGGGTTGCAGGCGGTGGTGGGTGGGGAGTGGCGGTGCGCAGGTGTGGGAGGCAACCGCACAAGTCGCGCAGAGAGGTGTATATAAGTGATAGAAGTTGGCTGCTGTAGAATCGATATCAGACACTCGAACAAACACTCCATCGATCAGTCAATCAACCAACACGATCAACAAAAATCCTCTCCATACCAATCCATACTTCCAAGTTCAAAATCACTTCGAATACCTCCGACACCATGCAGTCTACCATCTTCACCCTCGTCAACAACGGCAACTGCGGTTGCGCTGGATCCAACACCTGCAACTGCGGAAAGGACTGCACTTGCGATAACTGCCCTGTAAGTTTGACAGACTTCTCTTCTGATCAAGCAGTCACTGATGATTAGTAGCACCAATAAGTCTATCGACATTGTCGGCTTCACGCAACATCAACGGTTACGGAGTTAAGGGATGATGGATTGATGGCGGCAACCACATGTATCATGGAATGGATGCGGAGTGCTATTTAGCTTGAGATACCAATCGACAAAGACGTCGAAGTCAAATAATGAAATTTATTGCACACTACAACAATGTCTTATTACTTGTCTTGTTTAACATGAGCCATGAGTAAGTAATGACTATCCAACTGTCATCGGATGCTCAAACATCTCCCGCAGCCTTGGAACACTAGGCCATGCCTCTTTCCCTGCAACACGATCCCATTGTCTCTCTAGCCTAATGACCACCTAGCCACAACAGACTGTGACATTCTCCTGCATGCGATCCTGACCGCCTCTACCCACGCTGAAGCTCTCCCAGCCGCAGATGAAGTATCCAAGATATGCGCCGATGAAGATGCAAATGATTATGTATCCGTTGTAGTACATGGCGAGCAACATGACGAAGTAGGCCACTGCAAATTGGAACATGTGGAGGAGAGCGCGGATTGCCTGCTGGAGGACGCTGGGACGGAATTGCTGGACGGTGGTTGCTGATGCTGTAGCGGTTGCAGGGGTCTTACTCGTGTCTGAGGAGGCCGAGGAGGCGATTGTAGTGGCTGAGGCGTGCGAGTTGAGGTACTGTTGGACAATGTAGCGGTCGTACTCTTTACCGGCGCGGCGAAGGGCTTCAAGGAGGATCACTAGGAGGATCACTCCGATACAGGATCCGGCAAACATGCCTTTCGAAGTGATATGCCATGAACGGGCAATGAAACCTAACAATAAGTCAGTATGCTGCTTGGTAGAGCTGGGCAGTGTGCAGAGCTTGTGATTAGAGCGAGTGCTGCTCTGAGAAACACAAGGTGAGGCAGTCTGTTGTACGTACAAGAGTCGACAGTATACCAGTTCCACATCATCTATTTTCTGAGTAAGTTATATCGGAGTGATCACTACTTGGTTGGGCCTTACGCTGATCTTGCAACTTCCACCCATACTCATACCACCACCACCCATTGACATGCCAGTACTGGATGCCATTGCGGCACTACCTGTTGCCGTCTGCGTCATATCTGGCATGAGCATTGCTGTGGTGGAGGCCATCATGTCGTGTCCTGAGTGGTCCATTATCGTAATGTGAATGATTGCAAATGAGCGTCAGATGCGTCGATGCTGTCAAGCCGGTGTAAGAAGCTGTTAAAGATTGAGCTGCAAATATGCTGGTGAGGATGGGCTGAGCAGATTTTGAGCAAATTATTTGGTTGAAGGCCGGGAGTGTGAGATTTGGTAGGAGCGACACGTCGGTGCAGGGTCGATGGCGATGATTCACTATTCTTCTTGCCACGCCTTGAGACGCGAACACTGGAGGAAGAGTCGTAAATAGATGCTATAAAACACCAAGGGAATAACCTTTGTTCTTAAAGCTGGGGCTGAGTACCATCTGTAAGATAGGCGCGCAAACCCTCTCACCGCAGACAGGTGGTGCCCGAACACCAAGACCGCGGATTACCCCTTATGTTCATTACTTCGTCCTTTCACCTTCCAAACCCCTTGGAATTGTCGCGAAAGATGCACAGAAAGGATTCGCAAAGTCAGCAAGGAGCACAAAGTAATGCTCGGCCCGCATGGCGCCTTCCCTTCACAGGCAAGGGCGCCCCGCTTATCGAGAGCATTTGCGCGCTTTCAACGCCACGAAAACGCTTGTTGTCGAGACATCTCTCCACCAGAGTCTCTCAAAAAGGCCATGCTTGTGATAAGTGACATAGCCCATGTGTGCGGCACAAACATGTCGCGTTGTCGCGATGCATTGAGCGGCTCGCAGCTCTGGTGCAGGAGATTACGGAACGTACGACACGTGGACCTAGATTATGATCCACTATCCGGTAACCACTGTGTGGTATGACCTGACTTGCGTGTGCGACGGGTTGCTTTCTGAGCTGCAGGTCGTTCTCTTCCACAATGGAAACTTCACCCGAACACGCTTTGTGAAGTACTTGGAAGGTTTGAACTCGATCAATGACTGCTACGTCGTCCGATAGGCGGGTTACTGCATACGAATGACTCTGATGCTGCTGATTTTCCACGTGGTAGTAGGCCGAGACACGGTTCCACCAAGCAAACGTGAGTTCGTACAACCTGCAAAAAACAGGCCACTTCTCTGAGGGGCTTCATAGCACTTATGACTGCACAGTGACCTGACTAAGTGCAGTTTCGTTCCTCGCGAAAGGGTCCACACTCGGGTCAGTAATCCTTTGATGTTCCAGGATATTGGCAATGAACGTTGCGTTGTCCCTGCTGTACGTCTGCTCCACCCAATGCAGCATGAGGTCAAGACCTGCAGTGACTCCTGAGGAGCTCCAGATAGGTGGTGTACTGGATTCGTCTTCGACCCAGCGTGCGTGAGGCATCCAAGTAGTGTCAGTCCCTGCTTTAACCGCGTTCGGCCATGAAGTCTTATTTGTCGTTGCTTTCCTGCCCTTCATAATGCCAGCTCTAGCGGCAAGAGCCGAGCCAGTACAGATAGTAAGAACTTGTTTGACTTTCGGTGCTGTCCGCGCAATGTAATCAAGTGTGTTGTTCAGTGTGGGGTTGCGCCAGCCAGGACCGCCGGCAAGGATGAGCACATCTAGCTCTGGTGCCGTCTCGAATGTGTGTGTTGGTGGGATTACAGGGTACACCGAAGAGTTGAAAGGGTTCATCGAAGCCATGGACGGGGCTGAACTGACCGGATCCATGGTTTCGGCAATCAGTGCAATGTCGATCCTGTACATCCCACTCAGAAACTGGAGGATCTCGATCGGGCCATGAACGTCCAGAAGATCGAACATACGAAAAAGCACGATACCGTACGTGCGGGGTAAAGATAAATCATTGGCTGGTGCATATCAGTATTTTGGTTTTCAGTACAATGTATGATCCTGACATACACAAGTTGGCTGTGACTCCACTCAGACCAAACAGAATGATGGGTACGAAGACCCTTGATGCACCTGGGAGTCTCATAGTGGATGACGAGACGCGACGGGTGATTGAAAGATAGGATAGAGAAGAGAAAAAGAAGCAGATACAGTGCACATGATATAACAAAGTCTACATGGTCTTCATCCATGACCCGCCGTTCCATATTGTCAATATGCGACCCGATTTCCTTCCTTCGTAAGCATGGCGCAGATGCGTGAAGCTCATAGGTCGGGGGAATTAGAGAGACATGGGCTTACATCGCAGGAGAGGCCGGACACAAACGAATTGTCTCTTAATCCAAGAGGCGTGCTATTTACCAACTTACCGCATGATAATAATAAGATAATATCATAACTTTACAGCAACTTTTATGGACATCGTAGTGCGTGTGTTCAGAGTGCAGACCACCTGGAGGCTGCATTTCTATTCCAACGCTGAGCTGCTGTATTCGAGTTATTGTGTGCGACATGAGAGGCAGCCAAGTACGCGAAGGAGCTGCCCAGGTGGCTGGTGCGGATTGAAGTGGGGTTGAGCCCCGTGGGACGTTGTGTCTTTATGCTTCACATACCAGAATAACGACAGTATTTCTACAAATACAATTTGGATTGATTAAATAGCGATGTTGTATAAGAAATTGCGCCACGCGAGTTCTAGCTACGATCAATCGTGCTAATGGTATATCAAGATAAAGAACTCCCAGAAACGCCAGCTTGGACTACATCACATAATACTCGAAGGTGAAGAAAACACACCCGTTTTGAAATACAACGAGATGTTATTGAGAGGCCGGTTCGAACAGCCGGACTATACTTATACCGCCTGAGATCGAAGCTGTGACAAGTTGTTCTGAACGAACATACGTAGCCTACTGGTCTTCTCCCCGGGACGGACCCAGTGCGAGTCAACACGCTTGAAGGGCCGAGGCTCGACAGGCATCTCTGTGACGGTGGCGCCATTCTTCTCGCCGACAGGAGAGCAGATGGCAATAGAGGTTTTGGTGCGAACGATAGGGGAACCGACTGGGTTGCGGACTTTCTGCAATACTGGAGACCACAGAGATGCTGCGCTCCTCCTCGACTGGGGAGAGCAGATAACAATGGGTCTTCCTCCTTCTGTAGGGTTCGTAACGACAATGGGGTTCTTCCTTCCAACAACAGGGGAGCAGATGACGATTGGACGCAGCTGTTCTGCCATAGGAGACACGACCACAACGGTGCCCTTCTTCTCATCGAATATGGTGACCTTCTCAACAGCCAACTTGGGAATGGCAAGTTTAGTCGGTGTCGGAACACGAGCTGAAGCACGCTTCAGACTGAAATACGAACCGTCGGGACCATTGACCCAGGACCCTGTGTAGTCAGAGCTGGCCAGTGCCTTCTTTGCGACGGCTGAGCGAGCAAGATACAAGAACTCATCACCCTCAACCTTGATCATGCAGTTGTGCCAAGGTGTAGGAATTTGGAACTCGTAAGCCGCCACAGGCTCCAGGCGGTTCTCCAGATCGTCGATGGGACGGACCATGTGCTTAGGCAAGAGGCGAATCGCAAACTTGGGACCCTTGTTGTTGTGGGCGTGAATTGACAAACGGACATAGTTGGGCAAGAGAAGCTCAACCAGGTTGGAATAACCTTGATTGCGAGAAATCATCTCCTCAGCTACAAGAGCAGCGGTCTTCTTCTTCTGTTTGCCACTGAGCGACTTGACTGAGGGTACGTCTGCAAGATCTTCGAGCATGAAGCGTGTTTGTCCACGGTACAGACCAAGGGTCTCGGGTTCTTGCTGCTCAATGAGGGAGCGGATGTAAGCACGATCAGCACCGCCGATACCCAGCATGAGCCGTCTGCAAAGCTCAGCTTCGCCCGTCATCTTGGTCTTGACTGGGTGAGGCATCTTGTGTGCACTGCCTGCAACCTTCTTCAGGGTCTGGAAGCCTTCCGAGTCAGAGTTGAAGATGTTCTTGAGACCCTTGAAGTCCATGGCTTGTACGGGCGCGGTCTGGTTGGGGAAACGTTCCTTGTAGATCTCAGCCATACAGGCGTCGTATGTGTCGATCATCTCATCGTCAACGCCGACTGATACTGATTAGCATCCGTTTACTACAACATAGGCACTGGGAACTCACTGCAGTCAGAAAAGACATGGCCGTCGTTGATAATCCACATGGTCGCGCCTGGCTCATAAATGGCGTTCACTTCCTTGATGAACTCATAGAGAACGTCCAGAGCGATGTTCTCTGCCAAATCAGGCATAATACCACCAGCCTTGTTAGGGTTGGGCGACTTGCATGGGAAGGCAGGCAAGGCGAGGAGGATGGGAAGGTTCTTGTCAACGAAGCCATAAACCCGGTTCAAGAAACCTTCACGACCGCAGACATCCCACTGATCATCCTTTGAGAGGTTCTTGAGCTTACGCTCAAAGATTTCTGCAATGGTGTTGCAGACCTCGCGATTCTTTGCCGCCCAAGGAGTGGAGGAGTCGGAGATATTGTTGAAAGGTTGGAATTGTGTCTCGAGAAGGATAAAACGCTCCGCCCAGATGCTGAAGCTGTCTGTGGCGAGAGATTTGGGTTTCGATGTCACCATGCCAAGAAAACGACCGTTCTCGTGTTCGACCTCCGCTACAAGGGTATGCAGTTCCTCTCTCTCATATGCTGGGGGAAAGTTCGACTTGATCTTCAATAGTGCTGGGATCTCAGAAGTGATCTGCAGGCTCTTAATCTCCTTGCCAGATGGCAATTGAACTCGAGACCATGTGGGTGCAGAGCAGATTTCATCTTTGAGCTGTGGCCATGCCTCGGGTAGTGACTTCGAGTTGCTGCCCTCAACAGCCAGAAGTGTGCCATTTGGTTCTCTCCAGTAGAGGCCTTGGATGCAGTGGTATGTGGAAACACCCTTGTTGAACGGAGCCATTGTGGACGCTAGAAGAGAATAGGAGAACGCTCGCTAAGTAAGTGCTGCTAAAGAATGATAGGAAGATATAGAGGTTGACAACGGAGGCGAACTGAAAAAGCCTGTGCTAATAAGCAATGATGGGTATGGAATGATGGACCTGATGGCCTCCAGCCCTTGGGTCTCCTTGTATAAAATAGTTTCGACATGTGCTGTGTCTCAGCTCTAAACAAAGGCTCATCGAATCGGGCACAGCCCATTAGGCTGCGGAGAACACAGGGTGCTTCCGTACACCGACTCGCATCGCTCACCACAACACCACTCATCTCGCTACACGCCGTTGAACTAATTGTGTTGGCGTACCAACATGATCCTACAAGGCGTTCCAGCGGTGATGCTGCGGGGGCCGCAAGTCTTGACGTTCGCTTCTGGTCTGATGGCGGTCATTAGCGGTCTGGCACCGGTGTTCAGCGTGCCACGATCCGCATTGCTAGGTTGCAGGCGGCATGGTCTTCGCCAATGCGGCACAATTTCAGCTGTCTCTCATCCAAGAACTGTGTGCACGAAAAGTATGCGTGCCTTGGCGTGCATGAGCTGACTTCGGACAATCCGCTGTGCCGCATCCTAGCGGACCATGGCCCTTGGGTGGCCAAGGCACTCGCCTAAACAGCCAAGCTCCTTACCACAGCCCCAATTTTACCGGCCCATTCTCGAACACTCTCTAATATCTAATTCTGGATGCACCAAGACGGGTGCAAGCGCGCTGGTACCACGATCCTTTTCTGAACGCCCTGGCTGAGCGTGCTATCCAAATGTAGGACCAGGCGGAGTTGGCTGTCTTCCAGCCTGTGTTCCATATAGACTTGACCTGACCAGCAGAACGCGGTCAAGTGTTGAACAATTGACCATTAGCCAGCAAGATGGTGTCCTACTTGTCGTTGATCTTCGTTGCTGTTTTTGGCACCTGCTTCAGCATTGTCTCTTTCTTTGTTTACCTGTTCACGCCACCCAGTAACTTCCCCAAAAATATCCCAACAATTCCATTTTATTACGCGCTTCTCCCCCTTTTCAAAGATGTCGATCAAGCCGAGTTGTATCGTCGGTACATGAAAGAGCCTCTTGAAAAGTATGGAGCGGTGAAGCTGTTCTTCGGTGGACAATGGAACATTCTTGTGCGCAAACCTTCGTACATTGCCGAAGTCTTCAAATATGAAGACTCTTATGCGAAGGCGGGAAATCATATTAAGATTCCGCACAGTCTTGTGGCCGAGTACACTGGCGAGAACATCATCAGTTCTCATGGCGAAAAGTGGAAACTGTACCATGGTGTCCTCAAACCAGCTCTGCAAGCCGATCAAGATTCGACCAAGATCTGGGAGAATTCGAGACTCCTGAGGGAAATGTTCTTGAGAAATTCGAAGCAGGTCAACGGCACGGGTATACCGGTATACATTCCTTTACATCGAGTTGCTCTTGCCAATCTCTCGGACGTGTTGTACGATTCGAGCTTCGAGACAATGCAGCATCAAAACGCTCCCTTGCACGCAATTCAAATGAAGATCAAGCCTATTATCTTCAATCCAATCTTCTTGAACTTTCCGTTCCTCGACCATCTACCACTCAAAACGAGACACCTGGGACGAGCACTCAACAAGGACTTTCGCAGGACTCTACGGACCTCAATCACCAAAGGCCACAAGCACGTTTGCGATCCTAACGATCAAAAGAACGTGGCATGCAGACTAATTGGATCACACAATGAAGGACGCCTCTCGGACAAAGATCTCGAGGACAACATGGTTAGCACTTTTCTTGCTGGTCATGAGAATCCTCAACTTGCACTCATGTCACTCATGTACCTTCTTGGCGCTCATCCAGAAGTCCAAGAGGCAGTTCGCAAGGAGATCCTAACCCTCTACCCAGCCGATGCACCCATGGACTACAGGCCTTCATACAACGACGTTCATGACCTGCCTCTGCTGACCGCCGTGGTTTACGAGGGGTTGCGAATGTTCCCCCCAATTTCGCAATTGATCAATCGCCGTACTGCAGAGCCTGTTGTGTTGGGTGGCAAGATACCAGTGCCGAAAGGCGTATTCCTAGGTTATAACGCCTACTCTACCAATCGGGATATCGATTTTTGGGGTGCTGACTCTGATGATTTCAAGCCCGAACGTTGGGGCAACAGCATGGACGAGATCAACCACCTTTACCGGAAAGCCAATTCTAAGGGTGCTTTCATCAGCTTCCATGGAGGACGACGAGCATGTCTGGGACAGAAATTCGCCATGCAACAGCTTCGCGTCACCATTCTTGAGTTGGTGAGAGGCTGCAAATGGAATGTAGATGAGAGCTGGGATGGACGTATGACACCAGTAAGTTTATGACGTTTGCACCTGAGAATTTCAGTCAATCTAACATTTTTAGGCCGGGCCTCTATATCCACGAGGCTTGAAGATAAAGTTTGAAGCGCTATGAAAGCCTAGACTTCTGAGAGGTATTATGCGTCAATGTACTCTGGAGGGATGGGAGATTTGGCACATGGTGCATAGCGTTGGCGTTCTGATTATTGCGAGAATACCCCAGATTGGGCGTAGCACTCTCGGACAGCATACATCCAGTTCCATTATCATCATGATTGCCTCTAAATATTGTATCCTAAATCTTCACGTGCATTCAGCGTATACCTCCTCACTCACGCATCGTGCAATTGCAGCATATCGTTTTAGACTACCTACTGTACTATCGCCGCGTCAGTGTATGGATATCAGTGTAGTTTTGTAGATGTCGTTATCGCCACTGCAGTTCATGTAAAATCAGGTCAGACAGTATCGGGGCCAGGCCACCGAAGATGATAGATTGAGCGGGACCATCGTAAACACTATTAGATTCGTAACCAGTACATTTCCACCATCTGTATCAAGACAAGGATTTCGGTGCATACCGCTGCCCGGGTTCAATTGTTCAATCCCTTCAGGACGGCGACCCGCAGCGCAAGGCGGACATCGTCTTACAATCCTTCACGACCAAAAGCATCATGAATGAAACCTCAAGACCCACACATGCTGACGTTCAATCTCCAGAGAAGCATTAAACAGCCTAACAATAGTGTGTCTGATGGGGGAGGTACCGTGTGGTCGGAGTGTTACAGATGATTTGCCGCGCCTCTGCGGCGCGGTGTTGGGGGCCAACCCGAATCTCCACATCTTCATTTTTTGGTTGGTTATGGGGTCGTGCATGTACTGACCACAACTGTGCCTCACTGCTATCTGAGACCATGATGTGCCTGTCCGGTAAGCTATCCTGCAAGAGATGTGTTGATGCTACAATGAAACATCTCTGATGTATGATTACTCCAAGGTCAGGATCCGCAATCAAGTTGGGACAAAACCTCATCATCAGTATGGAATCTCAGGCGTGCAGCAAGCATACCCGACCCGAAAATAGGCCGTTCTGAGCTTGCGCTGGAGTTGAGAAGGCAGCTGTTCCGCACGTGTACGGCGTAGAAACATGAAGGATTGTGATGCGGCACGGTGGGCCTTAGAAAACCCCAATGTGGAAATTAAGTCTGACATCGCCGACAGCACATACGCTGTGCCAGCGAAACTGAATCAATTCCGTCGAGCGTGAAGTTAGTATTGCGATGATATATTTCTGTTTGTGGGTTGTGGTCTAAGCCGTCCGAATCATGCATCAAGACGTAACAGAGGTAGCCCGGAGCTGAGCCCGTGGTGCGGGTAGCAAGCAACTGGGAGCGTAGCAGTACCTATGCAGCAACTGAGCCCTGCAGATACTGAGACTCATGTTCCACCTTCTGTCGACCATCTTACCAAACACAAGCGATATCTTTGTTGTTATGCAGCAAACAAGTGTGACGTTTCGCTCATGTTCTGAGGATATGTGTGAGGCGCAGTCGGTGCATTCAGCTTCGCTAGACCAGCCCACGTCTAAGGCGAAGCCTCAGCGTCGGTTACTCTAGTCCTTCCCGAGCGCTAGTCTCAATACACCCGTTTTGCAGCCCAACGTATCGTAACTGTGACCGTGGTAGCCGATCAACGTCCCTCGTGCGATCCCTGCGTCTTTGCAACCAGGGCCGCAACAACCCTTTCTGAGAGGCACAGCACAACCAATTTCTTGCAGTCACGATCTAATCCAAGAGCTTTTTTGGGCCACAAACACCCTTGTCTGTGAGTCACGGATGATATCTGTGGGGTTTGTTTGTGAATTCGTCCACATGCACAGCTCAGCTTTACCTGGGCAGCGTCGTGTAGCCATCGTTAAAAGTCTATTCCCATTAAATAGTCTTCCTGTCGTGAACGCCGCGTTAATACGCGAGAGTAGGAGACCCAGGGGAGCTCCGAAGGCTGGCTGAGGTCAGGGCGGGAGGAAGCGTAGTTTGTGCTTGGCCTGGGCTGACCGCAGTCGGTATGAAAATAGTGTGCAAGGACAAGCGTTGGTGACATTAGCCAGTCGGAACAAGGCTGGCTAGCGTGGCTGTTGAATAAGGTCTGACTTGAGTGCATGCTGCGCATATACTTTGTCGGCTCTTAGGACGCTCCGAGAGACAGGCGGTGCATTGGCGATTATACATATCTCGCCGCGCTTCAGTCCAACATCTGCAGCTGTAGCTTGGACCATCGATACTCAACATGCGTTCCCCTATCGAATTCGAGAAAGACCACCATTACGACAGGTGTCGTGACAGCATCGATAGCGAATTCTCCTCATCAGACAATGTCGAAGAACCGTTAGCACATACTGATGATGTTCCGCCTCCAGCTCCACCACCACCATACTCGGCGTTCTCTCTCAATCGTCGAAGGTTCATGCTTGGGATCGTGACAGCAGCAGGTTTCTTTGGGCCTTTGACAGGAGCGATCTATCTGCCGTCTCTTGTCCTCTTCGAAGAGATCTTCGGAGTCTCGGCAACAGTGATCAATGCCACAGTATCAATGTACATGGTGGTCTTTGCGATCGCAGTAAGTGGTCTTTGGAAAACCATAGGAGCCTCCACTAATGATTTGTAGCCACTGTTTGGTGCAGTAGCCTCTGATGTTGGAGGTCGCAAACTCGTCTACATGGTCGGTCTCGGAAGCTTCCTGGTCGCAAACATACTACTCGCTACGCTCCCGGCGCATATTGCTCTCCTCTTTGTCCTACGGATCTTCCAGGCTTTTGGATCGTGCATCGTTTTCTCGGTCGGAGCCGGTACTGTTGCAGATATTACCGAGCCTGCAAAGCGCGCGTCGGCTTTGGCCTGGTTCCTGATGGGGCCCCAGCTGGGGCCAGTCTTCGGTCCTCTCATCGGTGGTGCGTTCGCAGACATATCTCGCTGGAGATGGGTCTTTGGTTTCTTAGCAATGACCTGCTTTCCTGTCTATTGCGCCATCCTCTTTTGTATGCCGGAAACCTTACGATCGCTCGTAGGCAACGGCGCCGCCCTTGCTAACCAGCCATGGTTCTCGATACCCAAGTTCCGTACGCAACCCAGCACAGATGTCAAAGGCCCGAAAGTTCCACGACCATCGTTACGAAAGTTCATCCAACTCTTGAAGTACCCACCACATCTCATTGTTTCCTTCAATGGTGCTTTCCAATTCGCTGGCTTGTACGGATTGTATATTTCTTTCCCTTCCGTATTGAAAGAAACGTACAACTGGTCCACAGCGGAAGTCAGTTACGCATATCTCGCACCCGGAATCTCGATGTTCATTGCTTCTATCATCGTTGGTCGTGGCAGTGATTGGTTGCGCAGAAGAGCTATTGCGAAGAGCCCTGACGGCAAAGTGGCACCCGAACGACGAATCGCTTTCCAAATTCCGGGTTTCTTGATTGCAGCAGCCGGCAAATTCATGTATGGTTGGTTTTGCCAAAATCGCATAAATCCAGCTGCAGGCCTTCTCGGGTCGGCTCTTGCTTCGGTGGGGACATCGATCGTCTTCGTCACTAGCACTTCGTTCCAAACAGAGTGCGACCCAGCTCAGACGGCTAGCCTGGTAGCGTTGGGAGGTTTGCTTCGCAATATTGCTGCAGCCATTGCTGCTGTCGTGATGGACGGTCTTCTCAACAAGGCCGGCGTGGGGTGGACTTTCAGTATCTTTGGGGGTTTGGATCTTTTATGTATACCAGGCATCTTGTTGATCATCTTCAAGGGTGCGGAGATGCGCATAGCACTAAAGGCTCAGGGTTGATTCTATCAACTCCACAGTCTACGTTCTGATGAAGCTACAATGATCGAAATTCAAAGCATAGCGCGGCGTTAGTAATCCTGATTATTTAGATCTTTGGACTCGTCACGTACCTATACTGTAATGAATACCAGCGAAGTATAAAGACTTTTTATTGTTACTGTTGAAATGCTGTGTTCTAGAGAAAGATGCAGTTCTGGTATAATCAACGAACTTATGGCGACGCAATGGCCAACTCTTCTTAATTTTTTAACTTTTGCAACGGAGTCATTGTATGTAACGCTGCGGACTTGCCGAATAGGCATCGCCTGGGCTTGCTACAGGTCTTCTCCTTCAACAGTTGGTGCCATTCTTTCCGTTTTCTTTGATCCAGCTTGCGATGGTTTTTTGCTGTGCAGCAACAATGTTCATCGCCTCGTCTGTGTCGTACAAATCGTACCAACCTGGAGCTATGGACTTGTTAGTTGATCTGAGGTGATTGGAAGAGCAGGAAGCTTGAGTAGATACCTTCGTGTGGCGGATCACCAGCCCAAACCATGCCGAACTCGTTAACATGCTGGGTCTCTGGACGGTAGAGACCACCATATGCCCATGGTGATGTGCCGATATATGCGCCACCGTTACGGAATTCATCCATGACAGCACCGATGATCGTCTGGAAGTACTGATCCTTATGTGTAGTTGATGCACTGCTGAGGTATGGGTACTCTTTGTTCTTGTTCTCCCAGTTATCACGAGCCATACCGAACTCTTCAAGAAAGACTGGCTTGCCAATGTCAGCTGCCCACTTGCTAGAGTTCCGCATGAAGGTTACAGCAAAATCTTGCGCCGCCTTCAAATTCGCTTCGCTAGAGTTGTACATGTCATAGACACCCCAGTTCTGGACCCAACAATGCGTGGTTGCATAGTCGATGGTGGAGAAATTTTGTGCGTGCTTGAAATAGAACTCTCCTTGCTTGCTCTCAAAGCCCAAGCTGATGAGCTGTTTGGGTGCCAAAGAGCGAATATAAGCCGTGGTTCGATTCACCCAAGGGAAAAGTAGATCGTCTGGGTTTGGAAGCAGGCCGATACCAACATAACCGAGCTCATTCGCGGCTTGTGGCTCATTTGCAGGTTGCCATGTCATAATGGTGGGATCCTACAGAATCCAATCAGTCACTGTGGAGGACTTTAAGAGTGATATAACAAACCTCAGAATACACGCGGCCAGTAACCGTGTTCCGTCTGCTGGTGACTGTCTTGATGTGATCTTTGTACCATGCTTCAGCTTGAGTGTTGTTGTATAACATATTTGCAAAACTAGTGAAATCGCTGTACGGCGCTGCATCTATGCCTTGTTGTGTGTAGTTGCCCCAGCCTGTCCCAGACGTGGTCCTCTGGGGTGGTGCCGTTAGGTTCCATGACGACGGATATGGGATCTGCGTATTATTATTTGCCCAAGAAACGTATTGTCCGAATCCTCCGCTCCATTGCCATTCATTACTGAGAGTCATTGTTGCACGCATGCCACGCTTGGACATCTCCGCGAGGCAGATATCCAGACCCTTGAAGACATCATCGTTGTACTGACCGGGCGCGGACATCAAGGGTGGATTCATCCTGAAAGGCTGAGGAGTAGGCGCGCCCTCAGAGCCAGCCATGATTCGGAGGTGGTTAATGCCCTTTGCTGCCATCTGATCGAGCTCTGTTACCAGGCGTGAATAGTTCCCCCCGGACTTTTCATCGGCAGCCAAGTTCATGCAGGCCCAGTAGTTCATTCCTGGCTTAGGTCAGTATCTATTTTGGAAGCACAATAATGAGATGTTTTACCCGTGAGATAATACAGAGAATTGTTCGAATCGTATAATCTCAGCCCGTCAACTTTGATGAAGTCGTTCTTGCCAATCCCATGGTGGCTCTTGCCTCCCTTGGGCACTGCCGAACCCGACGTCAGCGACACCAACAGCAGTTGGAAAACTGCTGTCTTCATGTTGTCTTGTTGCTAATTTTCAGAGCTTCACAAATAGATCGAAGCTCGCTGTAAGTCAGAGAAGCTCGACCAAGCAATACACAGCGCCATCACAAAGCTTAAGTACGCCCATATATTTCCGCAATTGCCGTCGTCGAGGCGCGAGCATTTCGGAGGCGAGTGGACATTGACATCATGGCCGGCGCGACAGGCTCCGATTTGCCCAGTTTGGCAAAGCCGATGGTTATTGTGTGGGGTGACTAAGGTTCTGGCAGATTTCTCCGTAAGACGTTGTGGGGGCGCTTGATCCTCGGTAGTCACGATGTCACCATGGAATGCGCGGGGATAAAGAGTCCGTGTCAGAAGTAGAAAAGTGCGGTAACACCACTACTTAGTTTTCAAGCGGCACTCGCAGATCTCGAGCAAACCTTCGACCTACTGACGGTTCCGACGACGCGATCAGTCGAGCAGAGCGGAGAAGAGCCTTCGATGACTTTGACTGTGACGTGCGTCCTGGGTTCTGGAGAAGAACTTCAAGTTGAGGGGCCGGCCGGACACGACAGCCGTCGCGATCTGGTTAGAGCCGAGGCTTAGAGGTATTCTTATGA
The DNA here is from genome assembly GCA_027946375.1 of Neodidymelliopsis sp. IMI 364377. NCBI lineage: Eukaryota > Fungi > Ascomycota > Dothideomycetes > Pleosporales > Didymellaceae > Neodidymelliopsis > Neodidymelliopsis sp. IMI 364377. The sequence goes on from JAPEUT010000031.1 coordinate 120,949, forward strand.
TCTAGTTGTCAGTTGTCCTATCTTGTAGCGAAGTCAACTTGTAGGCTCTTGCATGCCTTTAGACGAACAGTAGTAGACACTATATGTTCTGATTGCCTCTTGTCACGCTAGAGATTGTGTAGATGCATGTATGTTCACTGCAACGGGGAGCGCATCACTAGATTGCACGAACATAAGATACAGCAGAAGATGAGAGACTGTCCTATCTGACTCTCGCCGATATCGAGCTTCGTGTGCACCTTGGGTGCGGCTGCCTCCAGCATGTGCGACTATACACCTCTGACCTGCACAGCTGCTTCAAGCTCGACGTTTATCTCATCTTCCCTGTAAGTGATACGGTGTGTGTTCGTGTGCTTACCTTGATCTTCTCAGACTTGAAGATATCTTGTTTGTGTGCCTTTGCTTTGGGTTGCACAAGTATTGACTGCACAAACTCGATTGCGGGCTTGAAAGTAGTGACTGATTTGCCAGCTTCGGCACAGAATACAATGCAGCTGCATAATCTACGTTGATTCAACAGCAATCAACGTAGGTAGGGTGAATCTTAGGGACGTGTAGAGAGAGCACGTAAAGAAGAGACAGTCTTGTTAATCAGTTCAGTCAAGTAGTTTCTTCTTGATTCTTCTGCTTTCTATGTTCGCAGGCGGCATTTGTTAGGTCTTGTAACGAGCCTGGGGACGTGAACAGACAGACCACTCGCGAAGGTGAGGAATCAAAAGCAAGGCTCACCGTTCCGTATGCCTTTTTACTTGCTCACTATATACACCTTCCTACAAACGCCTCTATGAAGACAACAACCCCTATTAGCACATCTGTAGGGGTAACTGCTCTACTGTAAGGTGATTACGTTAGAGGAGCGCAAAAGGAGATTACTACACGTTGTTTGATAGCTGTTGCGATACATCAGAAGCACCCATAGTACAATGTACTGTCTTCGCTATGGCCATCCCTGTGCCTGTGCTGCGCGTCTCAAATATCAACGTAAAGTCTTGAATTCCTACCACGAACGTTTCGAGAACGTGACTGCCGAGGAGGAAAGTCATCAGGTAGTAAGTCGAGCGATCAAATTCCAGGCAAAGGCCCAGTATGCCGGTGTCCATATGGGGCAAGTGCAACACGTCCATCCATCTTGTGGGTGCGATAGTATGGCCGGCGCAGATCGAAAAGATGATTGTAGCTTACCATTTTAAGTAAGGCTGTAATGAGCTTTTGTTAGTGGTTTATTCTTATGTGCAAATGTGGTCGTGATAGGTTGGTGGTTACAATTGTCTGATTGTGTCGATAGAAAGACTAGACAACTACAGGCCTTATAGCTTCATAGTCCGTAGCCAACTGTGACCGTTGCGCCGTTGTAAGGGCACAATGAACGAACGAACCATGTTTGCAACCTCACATCGTTGTGATGCTGGAGTCACATGTAACGTTTTAATGCAGGTGACCTACTAAGAAGCTCGCTTTCATTGATGCAATACTGCCGTCAGTTACTCAAAGGTATTTAACAATGTGAGAACACTTCGTTACTGCTATTGAGTAATTTTAAGGCGTAGTAGCGTTGTTGTTGTGTTACTAAAGTAGGTGGTGATGCACCAATATTCGACCAACAGAAACAAGCTTCTTCGTACTTTGTTCAATGAACTCGATGCTTGACAAACGACGTTCATAGACTGCCTTCCATGCGCTTTAGTCGTTCAAACAGCTGCACGAAAGCAGCGGGCTCCTGTGCTCCTCCAATCTCGAAGCGATCGTTGATCGTGAAGTTAGGAACTCCACTGATGTTTTGCTCTCGCGCATCCCGCACCTCCTTGTCCACCTCCGCTCCACCGTTTCCATTACTCAACCACTCCTTGATCTCCTTCTCCTCGAGCCCTGCCTTCACGCCGGACTCGATCAGTACTTCCTGGGTGGTGATGTCCTTTTCGTTCTCAAAGTACGCTGCAAAAAGCTCCTCAACAACACGTGTCTGCATCTTCGGGCCCTTTGTCTTGCCAAGCTGAACAAGACGATGTGAGTCGCGGGTGTTTCCTGTGTTGCCGCCGAACTTGAAGTTGATACCCTCGTCCTGTCCAACCTTGGCGAGCATTTGGTTGATTGTTGCTGTGCGCTCTTTGCCGAATTTTTTGATGTACATTTCTTGCTTGTCGAGGCTCTTTCCAGCATCCGGGTTTAGGTAGAACGGAAACCATTGTGTTGAAAATGTGTCGACAGCCTCCGGGTACTTTTGTTTGTACGCTGCGATGCCTTTTTCAAGGCGTTTCTTGCCTACGTAACACCATGGGCAGATTGTGTCTAGAGTTGTAAGTTTGTGCAACTTTTGTGCACTTTTGTTTTGAAAAACATACCACTGACGATGTTGATGTTGAAATTCGTCATTCTGCTAAGGCTTTGTCTGAACGCCACGGTGAATGTTCTCTCGATCTCTCAATCGTGCTGAGTGCTTGCCGATGGAGCAAAGGCATGTTTATAAGTAATGTAGGTGGTGCTGACAAATTGGCGCCGAAAGAAGTTGCGAGCGGAAGCTTGCCACCTCCGAGGTTGTGGCTTTATCATCAACAACATCGTTTTTACTTCTACCACAACTTGAATATCGGAAGATCCGCTTGACAAGAGCTGGTTGTGATCAAGCAAGTGCAATGGCAGCAAGACCCCAAAGTGGGTGACGGACAAGCCGTAAGGTTTACATTCCTACCCCCACTTGTTCTTTCGTGATAGGAGCACATAATTGCACTAGCGAGACGACCTCTGGTTATCACGAACGTACGGTTTCAGACCAGCTCTTGACGATGCAGGTCATTGCCCTCCTGAGCAGGGTTTGGGCGGTTGCTCAGTACAACAAACTCCCACATTACAGTAAGAGTAGGAGACGAACACGTAAGTAAGGGGGTTTATGAGACACTGCTACTTGGTCTTCATCAGCTCACCAACGAGGTGGTATGATTGCCTCCTTCTGCGTCCGAATTGTCCTGCAACGTGAGGGAACGGATCCAAACTCCTTACGCTATGTCCACCAACGGGCCCACAGCGCATGTCGACCCCCGCTCTCATGATGCACAAGAAATGGCCTTCAAGCTCGGACCCTGTGCAATATCAAAATGCCACAGAACGAGCCAAACCCTGGTACTTTTCTGTATTCTTTCTTCACAAGAGTTAAAAATGAGCTGAAGATTAATCTGCGGCTTTTCCTTTGATAGATCTAGTGTTGCTTTACCTAGGTTTGCATTACTGATTTTCGTTATTAGTCTGGGCTTACAGTCCACTTCTTCTGCATCGTGAAAGCCCCGCACGGGGGTATAGCGGGACAGTTCTGCTCAGCCCGTCAGACGCTGTTACAGGCTAAGCTACCGTTGAGAACTTGCACCGAAGCCAAGCTACAGCGATCGGTGACTCGCTAAAATGGTAAATTCCCGTTCTGTGGACTCATAAGAAGGTTTCACTCGGACCAGTTCGTGCTGTGTTATATTTCTCATACTTCCTGCGAACTATTGTCAACAATGAGTAAAATCCTCCTCGCTGGCGCCACTGGATATGTCGGTGGCACTATTCTTTCCCAGCTCCTTGAAAGTACAGAGAACAGCCTCCGATACTTAACGATTGACCTGCTGGTCCGACATGAGGATCAGGCCCAGAAGCTGCGCGATGTGTACGGTGGACGTGTTCACACCGTACTCTGGAAAGGATTGGACGATGTAAACTTCATTGAAGAGACAGCTGCTCAGTACGACATAATTGTAAATGCAGGCTCTGGGTTTATTACTGCTGGTGCTAAAGCCTTTGTTGACGGACTTGCACGTCGCGTCAAGACAGGGCAATCGACGCCTTGGTTGCTCCACCTCTCCGGATGTACGAACCTGGTCGATTCATCAAAGCAGCCGTATGAGTGGAACGATGAGCGAGATGGAACAGCCATCTTTGACCACCTGAAAACACTCGATGATGAGGAACCGTACTCACAGCGAACCACCGAGGTCATGGTCCTGGAGAGAGCGGCTGAAAACGGCGTACAAGCAGTCAGCCTACAGGCCCCGTGTATTTTCGGTGAGGGTAATGGACTCTTCAATCAGCAAGCTTTGGTTATTCCTATGATCCTTCGTTACGTCGTACAGCATGGGTATGGCTTCAAGCTCAATGATAAGGCCAACTTTGACTGGGTATGTCTTTCTTACACGAAGTGCTCTTGGTAAGCTTGCTAACGTCCTTGTCACACAGGTTCACGTTGTAGATTTGGCTGACTACTACGTTCTTTTGATTCGTAACATTCTCGAACGATCAGATCGAGGTGTTGGCTACATCCCCTCAGGCAAACAGGGTATCCTCTTTCCCACAGTCGGGCGCACATTGATAACCGAAATCAATCGAAAAGCAGTAGATGTCGCCTTCGATGCAGGTATTCTACCACGAGACGACACCCCACCGGAGAGAGAAGTTCGTCTTGTGCCGCTGCAAGAGATTGCAGATGAATTGACTGCTGGCCGTTGCGACATCGCGGAACGAGGCTGGGGTGGAGAGAAGGCAGTCAGAGGCACGATAGGCCAAAACCTCCTTGGTTGGACCCCAAAGAGGCTGCAGAAAGCCTGGGATCAGGATTTTGTCGATGAGTTAGTTGCGCTGAGGGCAGGACGCAGGGGTTATACTATAGGTAGCTGTATAGGCGCACCTGTCGAAACTCCCTGAGCTCGTTACATCGTGTCGCTCCTTAGGTTGCACTACGCACAGTCGCTCGGTTCAAAACACTCCGTCTCGCTTTGTCCTGTCGAAGGATGTGTCCATTGGTTCTCATGTTTTGTGCTCCACACATGTCAGGATTTCGAGGCTGGGTGCTTGTGGCTCCCTTCGGAGCAAGTTCTTCTTCGAGAGGCCGCTGCGTGAATATCGACTCACTCCTCATGCTGGAATCGGTGATCGTGCCTTCGTTCGGAACGGCTATGCCGCCTCCCCCCGGACGCCAGCGGGCCATTGTGGGTCGATCAATCTTGACACTCCCGTGCATGTTGGTCGACAACATCAGAAGCCTGCCAGCGTCACATTTGGCTAGGGCAAAGATGGCAAAAGCTGGAAGCGAAGCAGGCTGGCCAGCCTTGGGTTCAGGGTTTCCTACACACAGACTAAGTATATGATTACCGCTGCATGTGGGTTGCACGTCTAAAACGGTCGTCTGCATGTCTTCGCATCTCGTTAGTCTTCAAGCTGCAACATAGGACCCGTTCAGACGGTAGATGAGGCACGCGCATGTTCCTTGTATGGTCAACTTCCGACTTTATAGTATCTGCACAGACCGGATGTTCTTCATGGCTACAGTCACTGTGGAGACTTCAGACTGGGGTCGACGGGACGTAGCGCATTCCTTCGAGGTCTCGAGAATCTGAGTACAAGATCTGAGAGGAGGCGGAGCATTCTCTACCACTTCGCTTTGCAGGAGGGACCTGGCAAAACATTGTTGTTCGATGTTACAATGTCGGAAAGCACACAACCATGGCATCCGCGAGCCTTGCAACAAGGCACGAAACAAGCGTCTACCTTTGCAGTAGCGATTCCATTTATCATCATCACTACTATTGTCATGGGGCTACGCCTCCATGTACGACTACGTCTTGTTCAGGGCGGACTGGGTACGGATGATCGTAAGTACTTACCACTACAGAATGTCTCGAAGACTGTGGGTGTTGACATGACCAGATCTTCTCCTTGTCGGCTTCGTGTTCACTATAGCACTCTCAATAGCTACTATGCTGTGTGGTTGGTACGGGTGTGGCGCTCACGGTAAGCACTACAACTCCAATCCCTGAGTTGCTTCAACTGACGTCTAATATAGTCAAGGACATACCTCTCGAAAACATGGAGCCACTGCTCAAAGCCAACTATGCAACCCGTCTGCTCTACACCATTGCTCTTGGATTTGTCAAGTCTAGCATACTTGTTTTCTACATGCGTCTCGACCCCCGCAAACTTATGAGATGGGTGATCTACTTTCTTCTGGCATTCGTAGCTGCGCTGTCCATCACAACTTTCTTCTTCCTGGCGTTTGTCTGCGTCCCACCTTCATTATTTTGGGATGTAGCCGGCCAGGCAGCAGCACCGGAGAAGTGCTTGAGCCAACCTACGCAGCAGATGTTCTTCAACCTGAACGGAATCTGTAATATCGTACAGGACGTCAGTATCTACTTGCTACCGATACCGATGTTGTGGCATTTGCAAATGCCTATTCGCCAGAAATTGGCTTTGGGTGCGCTGTTTAGCGTTGGTCTGGTCGCGGTCGCAGGTATGTCCCCAGTGGCGAGGATTTTAGGAGGAGTAACTGACATTTGACACCTCAGCCGGGTGCGTCCGCTTTTATTACGTCCTCTTCCTCGCCAACGAAGCCGATCTTTGGTACTACATGGCAGACTCCCTCAACTGGTGCAGTATTGAGATCTACGCTGGTGAGTCCATTGACATCGACCTATCTCTATTCGTCACCTCACTGACGTTTGTTATCCTAGCAATAATATGCAGCTCCGCATCAACCTTCAAAGCGATATTGAAGACCTACCTGCCGAGGCTCTGGAACACGTCGCAGCGCAGTACTCCTCAAAACGCTAATCAAGGGTACGACCGGTCCAACAATGGCCAATTCTCGATGAAGCCGTTTGGTGGGGAATCGAACAAGTCGGAAAGTAATCGCAAATATGGCATTGTCGACCTCACCCTGATCGATAACGAGAGTGAAGAAGCGATGGTGCCTTCTGGTGTGAAACGCGGGTATGGTATCGCTTGAGCACTACGGTATTACGCAAGTCTTGAGCTTTTCTGAACGCAGGCGAGCAGTCGAGGCACAACTATTTGCTCCTTTATAAGCATGACTGAAGCCGCATTCCTTGACAGAGCCTCTGTTGGACAGCGGTAAGCTCTGCCAATAACATACTAGGTTTTGCGACATACGCAGTGGGTTTGACAGTTTAGCCATGAGATTGCTGAGAGCCACGCGAGCACATTCTCGTGATCAACACTTGATGTGCAAACATCCGCTTCGTCCCATGGTCAGCCCGGATCTCATCGACAGGGACAAATGTAGCGTCACAAGACGCCGCTCTAGATGACATCTGCACCACTGTAGCCTGTAGCAAATCAGTCGGTGTTGACGACTCAACGATCTACGTCCTTTTCCTACTATTGCGAAGAAGACTCGACGTTGGAGCGACACGCAGCGCTGAAGAAAAATGACCAGCAACAGTACGTCTAAGTGTAGGCCTGAAAGTCACTGGATGACAAAAGGATTGCGACGACGCAACGCACTGAGTCAAAGAAGGTCCTAGGATCTGGCGATAGGTGGAACAGTCGGCACAACGGGTACACGTAGGAATGATCATCAGTAGAGTGATCAAGGTAGACAGTACAGCGCTGTTTCCAGAAAATAAGTTAATAGCCAGCTGCTCGTTGTGTCCACGAAAGAAAAGAACGGGACGTGACTGATTGCAGACGGCCACTGACATATTCGATGAATTTTGTTGCACGAAGTGGAGGGTGATACTGTTCCAGGTCTAACTTTTGTCTATTCGTTCGTATGGCAGCTGCCGGTGGTTTGTTTTACAAGTATTGATGTTGTACAGGGTATAGAGTGCCGGCCAGCAGCTGGTGTATATATGCATCGTTATTCTTTCGGAGTCTCGGACGAGGGCTGGTTCTTGTCGGTCAAACGCTCATCGCCCTTGGGTGACGATTCATGGAACTGTGCGGAACGTGGTGTGGAGGAACCGTCCTCCCAGAACTCGACGTCCCCCTCAGCGCTCAATGAACCACGCCTAACAAGGCTACCCTTTTCCTTCATCAAATCCTCGATGGTTACGGACTTGTCGGAGAAGATCTGGGGAGTGTCAACAAATGGCCCAATAGTACAAGACCATCTAAATTACCTTGAGATGGTCGCTGATCAAATGCCGATTCTTGCAATCAGGACACGCGATCAGAACAGTGCCTTTGTGGTAGCCCTGCTTAGACAAGCGATGCGACGAGCGTGTCTTGCATACATTGCACGTGAATGTGAGCTCGTAAGAAGGTACTTGATCTCGGTCAAGTCTCGATTCTGGAGCCTGAGTCGATGTATTGTTTTGAGGAGGTGTTGCCGAGCTAGATTCGAAGCGTGCCGAAGAAGGAAGTCGCGTCTTGGTGAGGATGGGCGAGAGGCATGTGACGCGTGACGTTCGCGGTATATGAATGAGGCGCTTTGAGGTCGCCGGAATGTGTTCAGCAGGGCAAGCCCATACTGCTCGAGGCGCCGTTGTTCGAGCGCAAGAGCGCAATAGGGACAAAGAGGAGCGCATGGTGTGGAAAAACAATACCGAACAAACCTTGGGTTGAGCGATCAAGCAGAAACGAGCAGTGAGCTGTAAGTCGTGAATGAGACTCGGCTTCGGTCTGCGGGCAAAAGTGGTCTTCACCGAGGCACCGAATGCCAAGGAACATCGTCATCTGCTTGCGGGCACCGCGAGCATCCCCGCCAAAACCGCGAGGCGTGGACACTAACACCACGCTCTCAAGTCGATCGTCTTCGCGTTTACTGTTGTCGCCACTCTTCTGTCACCTCGAGTCGTCGCTCCTTCCTCGATCAACGGCACCCTCGCTCGTCGACCCCGCCACCGGCCCTCCACCTTCAGCCGCCTCTGCGCACTATTCAGCTCTGGGGTATTTGCAGTAATACTCACAACCAGGCAAGATGATTGCAGGACGTGGCAGACAGCGAATAAGGCCTCCGCGAAGGGTATGCATCTTTCACCTCACCTTCACCGCAGCTACAAGTAGCTACGTCTACATCTCCAACATCTACTAAACAGCGCAACTAACCGTGCGGCGAACTCAGGGTCTGCACGGCGACGAGATCGATTTCGAGAACACATGGGCAACCATCGAAGCTGCCTTCCGTGAGATCCATACCAAGAATGCTTCGAAGCTATCATACGAGGAACTCTATCGCCACGCTTACCGCATTGTGCTCAAGAAGAAGGGCGAAGATCTGTACAGAAATGTCCACGAATTTGAGCGCAAGTGGCTAAGCAGTGAGGTTCGCGCCGCCATACAACAGCTGCTCTCTCCCAATCTCCTTGTGAACTCGCAGAGCCTTGGCGGCACAACTGCGAACGAGCGCAGAGTCGCCGGCGAGAAGTTCTTAAAGGGCCTGAAGCAGGCATGGGGCGATCACCAGGTCTGTATGAGCATGTTGGCAGATGTGCTCATGTACATGGTAGGTCCGACAGTTAGGTACTGTTCACCACCTGCGGCAACTGACAATAACTCTCTAGGATCGTGTCTACTGCGCAGATCACCGACGACCCTCGATCTTCAATGCTGCGATGGTCCTTTTCCGTGACGAGATCCTGCACTCACCCGTTTCCGACCATGATGCGCGACTACTTCTCGGTCTCTTGAATCACGTAATCCTTGACCAGATCCAGATGGAGCGCGACGGCGATGTCATCGACAAGCACCTCATCAAGTCGTGTGTATGGATGCTGGAGGGTCTACACGAAGACGAGACCGAATCAGAAGAGCAGCGTTTGTATAATGCGTCGTTCGAGCGAGAGTATTTAGATACTAGCAGAGACTTTTACAAGAGCGAATCGGAGCTTCTGCTACGTGACTCTGACGCTGGCGCATATTGTCGACACGCTCGAAGGAGAATATACGAGGAAGACGAGCGATGCAAGCAGACTCTACTCGAGAGCACCGGACCCAAGATTCAGAAGGTCGTCGAGGACGAGCTGATCAAAAATCGAATACACGAGCTAGTGGAGATGGAGAGTGGAGTGCGTTACATGATCGACAACGATAGGCTGGAAGAGTTGAACCTTGTATACGACCTCAACAGGCGGGTAGATGAGAAGAAGTCAGAGCTCACCCGAGCTATCCAGAAGCGAATTGTCGACATGGGCACGGATGTCAACAACGATGCGATTGCTGCTTCACAAGCTCCAGCGCCGGCACCTCCAGCTGCTCCGGCCGGTGACCCTGCAGACAAAAACAAGAAGGCCGCACAAGAGAAGAGCATTAACCAACAGACGGTTGCCGCTATCAAATGGGTCGAAGATGTCCTCACATTGAAAGACAAGTTCGACATAATCTGGAGGGATTCGTTTGAAGCAGACGGTCTCCTGCAGCAGGCGGTGACCAGAAGCTTCGCCGAATTCATCAATTCCCCAACATTCCCACGATCCTCGGAATACATTTCGCTTTTCATTGACGAGAACATGAAGAAGGGAATCAAGGGCAAGACAGAAACGGAGATTGATGCCGTACTCGAGAAGGCCATCATACTGCTGCGATATGTCTCTGACAAGGATTTGTTCGAGCGCTACTACAAGAAGCACCTCTGCAGGAGACTGCTGATGAACAAGTCGATCAGTAACGAAGTCGAGAAGCAAATGATCTCAAAGATGAAGATTGAGCTTGGAAACAATTTCACCTTGAAGTTGGAAGCCATGTTCAAGGACATGACCATCTCAGAGGAACTCACAGCTGGCTTTAAGAAGCATGTCGAAGGTCTGGGAGAGAAGGATCCAAAGCGCGTTGACCTCAACATCAACGTACTCACCTCCATGACATGGTCGCTCGAAACAATGGGTGGGTCTGTCGAAGATGGCGAGGGCCGACCGAGGTGCAACTTCCCAACAGCAGTAGAGAAAGTCAAACGCGGGTTCGAGAAGTACTACAACGAGAAGCACTCTGGGCGACAGCTTACTTGGCTTGCGAACATGGGATCAGCAGACATGCGTGCTGTCTTTAAGAAGGTACAGCAGAAGGACGGCTCATACAAGGAGCGCCGACACGAGCTCAACGTTCCAACCTACGGCATGGTCATTCTTTTGCTCTTCAACGACTTACCTGCGGACCAGCACTTGACCTTTGAGGAGATCCAAGCCCAGACAAACATCCCACCAAGCGATTTGATCAGAAACTTGCAGTCCCTTGCTGTCGCACCCAAGACCCGAATTTTGATCAAGGAGCCAATGTCGAAGGACGTGAAACCTACCGACAAGTTCTTCTTCAATGAAGGCTTCAACGGCAAGTTTGTCAAGATCAAGGTCGGTGTAATCAGCAGCGGAAACAAGGTTGAGAGCGATCGTGAGCGACGCGAGACGGAGAAGAAGAACGATGACTCGCGGCAATTCTGCATCGAGGCCGCCGTCGTACGAATTATGAAGTATGCAAACCGAACGCTGGCTGTTATACATACCACTAACACATTTGCAGACAACGAAAGGAACTCTCACATCAACAGCTCATCCTCGAAACTCTCAGTCAACTGGCTGGTCAGTTTAAACCTGAAGTCAACATGGTGAAGAAGCGTATAGAGTCGCTCATCGAGCGCGAGTATCTTGAGCGCATCGATGGAGCAAAGGTGGATTCGTACCGGTACCTTGCGTAGACGTGGACATTTCGCATTTCACTTCAGGCGTTTGGCGAGCATTACACTGTATGCATTTGGGCGAGCGGATTACCCCTACACGGCATGGAGTCTCGGAAGATATCTACAGCCTGGGTCAGATACAGGCGTCCACGGAGCATCTGAAAGGCATAGCATCCCAACTTAATTCTCGGGATCAGCGAATCGAAAAGACTTGAATCGTGAACCCCCACCATTGTTTCGAGACCGTGCATGGCCGCCGAACCTGATCTGCCAAACTCAAGCGGGTGTTGCACATTGCGGGCGGGTGTTTTAAAGCGAACACTGACAGAACTCGGCACTGTATGCTAGCTTGAAACAAGTCCGCGTGGAGAAGAACATGGAATGCGGCGAGACAAGTTGACCACAATAATCTTGCACAGCACGCACGATTTGGATTTGAGGGCATTCGAGTGGCAATCTCGGACGCACATGCGATCATCTTCACAAAGCATTTAGACGGACGGACACTACGGCTCGGACAGCCTCAGGCCGTCAGTAACAAATATATGGTACGCCAGCGATCCGAATCTAGCGTCCTACTACGCAGTAAGAACGTGTTCAAATCTAGACTTGGTGATCACCACGACTTACTCGATGATTGTCATTTGGTTACAGCGTGAACGTGACTATCAAACGTCTAGAATCATACCTGTTTCAATATGCTCGTCAAGCTTGAGAATCTAAGACTCGCGCTGAGGTTGACTCAAGTGACCGGTCAAGTCAGTGTTGAGAAATGAAAGGTGGTTCAACGCTGCAACGGCACGCAGCGTGCATAAGTCGTGCATAAAGCTAATGCAGAACCTAGAAAAGACTTATCGATAGCTGCATTTTCGTGCATACAGCTCTCTGATTGGATGAATGTATAACATTTCAGCCAATCACAAAACAAGATGTGGAGGGAGGCCACGCGACGATGGTGATGGAGTTGTGGGGAGGCAGTTCTCGAGCGCAAACCTGAGGTGTGTGTGGAGAAGCATCAAGATCGCAACGGTGCATCTTGGGCTCAGATGCTGGTGGATCTTGATGACGTTGGAACGTTGCAGTCGGAAGGTCCACGGACACTGAGGAGCCGGGCCGACAACTGGGTCTCGGAGGTTGTGACGATGTCGTCCATGGTCACTGACGAAAGCTCAGCTTGCAGAGGATGGGATGCAGAGGAACCAGGAAGAATCCTTGCTGTAAGGTTGCTGGGAAGAGCACACTTTTAGCAGCACCTCGCCTGCTCAAACACGCGGCTCCCGACACGTGGAACCGTGCGACCGCGCTCTTGGAATTGAAGGGTCACCCTGCAAGACGTTGTGTTCCTTCTCCTGCATCCAGGTCTGAATATCGGTGGTCGCACAAAGGGACAAAGAAAACCAGCTGAGCGAAAACAAAGCTTGGTTTACGTGCGGAAGTCCCCAGCTGTGCGTGGTCGACTGCTCGTATTCTCACGTCCCGTCAAGCGTCGTGGGCTCCTGTGCCGCTGTGCCACGCCTCTCGGCGCCGGTGCGCCTTCCACTTTCAGTGCTGTGTGCTGCAAGGGACGACGCAGAGCCACCACGTTGCGCAGCCTCGTTTTTGACTTCTCAAAGCCAACCTCTGTATCTTTCATACGAACAAGTGGTGCAAAACACAATCGAGTTGCCGCGCAACGAGGTACACACATGTCATTTAACTCAGTATGCAATGAAATTCGCCGAGTCGATCAGGCGCAAAGGAAATGAAGACGCCGCTGGGATCGCCAAGCGCTGCTGCCACCACGCACATCCTAGTCGTCGCTTTGGTTATGGAGCTCGGGGGCGACGATAGATGGATGACATGCCTGTCGCTGCTGTGGGACGACGCGCAGTGGTTCGATAGCGCAGCATGGTACGGCTGACACTAGCCAGACACAACTGTCTACCTGTAAAGGCCAAATCGTGAGGAACATAGAAACGACAATCAACCTTCAGGTCGACACGCCATTATTCTGGAGGATGTGCAAACCGCATCTCGCTCGTTGCGCTTGGCCTCTTCCCCTGGCGGCTGTTCCTGACGGGTGTGCGGGTTCCTGAGTGGTTGAAACAGCGGCGCTCGACGGCGTCGATTTTGTGCAGCGCCACGCAGGGCCCGCTGGACAAGTCAAGCTTTTGTAACGCCGATCATTTGCCAGCATCGATGGACTATTGTGGTGGTCAGCGCCGATGGCTTGGAAGCAGCACCGGCTCTGAATGGCTAAATGGCTCATTTCCACAACATGGTTGCTCGACGCTTGCCCCTGGCCGCCTGCCCGGCAGCCGCCAGCTCGCTGCAGGCCATCCTTGGTGCAACCAGGTCTGGAAAAGTTTGTTTGCAAAGCGCTCATTGCCGCCGGCTTCCAGCCCTCCAGACTCTGTTAGCCATGGGGGATCCGCTCTCCCCGTTTTCGTATATGAACTGAGGCCACCCCGTACCCCCATCTCGCCCGCAACGTCCCTCAATCCCACCAGAGCTGTCGCAGTCTTTCCCTACGAGCATCTGCTCATCACGTTCCTTCGAACACCACATTCACTTTTGCGAATCCGCCTCAGCCCTGGTCGGCTCGTTCCCTGCGCTCAACAAGAAGCTGCCTGTCCTGTCCATATAGCAAACCGCAAGATACCCTGTACACCAACACCAACATGTCTTCCATGACCAAGATCAGCCTTTTGGCCCTCATCGGCGCTGCTGCCGCTCACCCCTCGTACGGTGGTCACTCCAAGTTCCACAGCAAGCCTGCTGCTGGCACTGGAAAGCCTTACCCCTCCGGTGGATGGTCTGGCAACTACAACAGCACCAGCACCCAGGTCCCCGCCGGCACTGCTTCTTACGAGCAGGGCAAGACTACCACCATTGACTTGACCACCACCTCCACCAAGACCATCTACTCGACCGTCTACGGAACCCCCCAGTCTGCTGTCGTTGAGAACGTCTCCTCGGCCGCTAGCCAGTGCGGTCCTGCTACCGTAACCGTCACTGCTACCGAGAAGGCCACCGTCACCGTCACCCCTGGCGCTCCCTCTGCCTACTCTGCTGGTGTCGTCTCCTCGGTTGTTGCCCTCCCCTCCTCCAAGGCTGGCGAGTACGATGCCTCCAGCTACATTGTAGTCTCCCAGACTCCTGCTGCTGAGAAGCCTGCTTCTTCCCAGGCTGTCTACTCTGAGGCTGCCACCTCTTCCAAGCCTGCCGTTGCCACCAGCTCCAAGGCCGAGTACGAGGCCAACACCCCCTCTGCCTCCGTCCCTGCCATCACCTCGCTGGCTCAGAAGAACCCCGTCTACAGCACCGCGGCTCCTGCCTCGTCCACTGTTGCCTCTTCCTCGGCTGCCCCCAAGGCCTCTGGTTCCCCCACCTACTCCGGAACCAAGCGTGGTCTCGCCTACAACGACGGTGAGCTCTGCGCCTCGTTCGGCTCCAACTTCGGCTTTGCCTACAACTGGGCGCAGACCGAGAGCAAGGACGTCGGCGCTCCCTTCATCCCCATGATGCACAAGGTCTCCGACTCGACCGCCGAGGCATGGCTCGCCAACGTCGACACAGCCGTCAAGGCCGGTTCCAAGGCCGTCATGGGTTTCAACGAGCCCGACATTGCTGCCCAGGCCAATCTCACTCCCGAGGCCGCCTGTTCCGCCTGGAAGGAGTACATGAACCCCATTGCATCCTCGCACCCGGACGTCACCATCCTCGGTCCCTCGGTCTCCAACTCTGGCTCCGCCGACCAGGGTCTCGCATGGCTCGACTCGTTCCACTCCGTCTGCCCCGACGCCATCGTCCACGCCACCAACATCCACTTCTACGACATCTACGAGTCCGCCACCATCGACCGCTTCAAGGCCCAGGTCGAGAAGGCTGCCGCCAACTACGGCAAGCCCGTCTGGATCACTGAGTTTGGTCTCAACCCCGGCTCCGCCTCCGAGGAGCAGGCCGCTTCTTTCGTCAAGGAGGCAATGGACTACTGCGATTCCAGTGATAACGTGGCCGGCTACGCATGGTTCATGGTCGGCACCGGCGAGAACCAGCTCAACTCTGCCTCCGGTCTCAGCGCCGTTGGCCAGGTGTACGCCGGCTCCTCGTAAGCGGATGAGGTCGTACAGGGCGTTTATTTGATCGGTTACTTTGTATATGGATGACGTATATACCCACGCTATTTGGGGGGTTTGTGTTTTCTAGTTTTTAATTTCTTATGTTTAAGTTGTAGTGGTTGAAATTTAAGGGGGTGGAAGAGGAGGTTTGGTGTAGCGAATGCAGAAGGGAATGAATCTGAATCTGAATCTGAATCTTTTACAAATCATCAACGTGTCTTGTCTTGGTGCCAGTTCGTTGAACGGAGCGGGAGTTGACGCACCCGGCCACCCCCTATCCTATCCAACCCTACCCAACTCTCTAGCCTCATTTACCCGTTCTTTCCTACCAAATCAATCATCTCACTAGCCCTAGCCCTAGTCCCTACTTCTAGGTACTCCACCCAAGCCAGCTCAGCTCGACTCATTAAACCTACCATACCACACCATACACAGATACGAATACGAATACCCAGACACTAATCCAAGAACGGCCCCTCCTTCCTACCTCTTCTCTTCTCTTCTCTCCTACTACTACACTTGTAGAATCCCTCCAAAAGTCCACCTCACCTTATCCCATCCCATCCCATCCCATCCAACAAAGAACCCCCTTCCGTTCATTTCCTCAGATACGTACGCAGCACTTACCGCCAAGTAGCGATGAAAGGAGAGGAAGATTGTTTTCTAGACTTGTGCTTGGAGGCTGTGTGGTGTGTTAGGGTAGAGGTATAAAAGAAACGTGGTTTCCCATCTACTGGGCAGGTGCCTTTCCCGTAGCTAGTAGGTAAGCAGTGTAGCGTATGCGGAGCGTCTTAATAGTTTTAGTAGTTATGGGAGGTAGGTAGGTTACTATAGGTAGGTAGAGAATAGAAGAAGAAGAAGAAGAAGAAGAAGAAGAAGAAGAAGAAGAAGAAGAAGAAGAAGAAGAAGAAGAAGAAGAAGAAG